>PVKA01052977.1:0-11451 GCA_004027165.1 Ctenomys sociabilis
CACACACACACACACACACACACACACACACACACACACAAGTACTTCAGATAAGTGACTGTGGTAGACCTCTAGTAAATGTCTCCCAATATTCATTGTCCCCTTACTCATTGGAATAAAACACTTTTACTTGGTGTGACAAAACATAAACTAAAACACTCTCATTTCCCTTTGCAATTAACTGAGGCAAGCAAAGTGAGATATAAGTAGAAACGCAGACAGGCAACAGCTGGGCTGACCGGAAGGCGACCACTCAGCCCAGAAGTGCCCTGTGTCTTCCTTCTCCCCTTCCTTTTTCCTGCCTTCCAGCACAATTTTGAGCCATTAACAAAGAAGCCTTGTTCTAAAGCAGTTGACCAGGACAGAGAGTTGGTCTTTGTCGACCCCAGTGCCAGGAATCTTTTACCTCTATCCTCCTCTAGATGACAAAAGCAATAGATGTCTACCTTAGTGAAGCCGCTGGTTACTGGGGTTTTCTTTTGCGTGCACTGTGCCTAATTCTAACAAAATCTTCTTTTAGAATTAGTATATGTTAGTCGTACAGATTAGCAAGTTTTGTTTTGACAGATTTGTACATACATCTAATACAGCTGGATTATTTTTACCCCATTTCTCCCTTCCCCTTTCTCTTATCCCCTTCCCTTCCCTTCCTCTTCTCTAATAGTCCCCCTTCTACTTCCATGTCCTCTCTCTGGGGGGGAGGTGTATGCGTGTGTGTGTGTGTAAGAATATACACACGAGAAAAAACATACAACATTTGTCTGAGTTCAGCTTGTGTCTGGCTTATTTCACTTATAATGGCTCCCAGTTCCATCAGCTTTCCTACAAATGACACAATTTTGTTCTTTATGGCTGAATAATAAACTCCATTATGTGGATAGGCCCTATATTCTTTCTCCATCATCTGCTAACGGGCACCTAGGCTGATTGCATAGCTTAGGTATTGCAAATTTAGCTGTAACAAATATGTAGATGCTGGTATCTCTACCTATGCTGATTTCAGGATTTTGGGAACACACCAGGAGGAATGAAACAACTGGATCAAATGGTAGCTACTTTCTTTCTTTCTTTTTCTTTCTAGGGACATCCATACTGATTTCCATTATGGCTATAGTTTATAGCCCTACCACATTGTATAAGGATTCCTTTCTCCCCAACCTTGCCAGCATTTATTATCTTTGTACCCTTGATTAGTCATTCTGCTTCGCATGAGATGGACGCTCAACAAATGTAGTTTTGTTTTTTTTTTTCTTGTCTCTCGTTTTCATTTATTGCCCTTTTTTTAAACAAACATTTACTTGAGAGACAGTATAGCAGTAATTGACATGACATGACAGGCAGTACGTACTTAGAAGACCTGAATGACAGGCATTCCAAGCACGACCCTAGTATTGCACATTGTTATTCAGTGCAATCGCTTCGTTCACAGGTATCAGCATGTGTAGTTAGTCAGGGTGAGAATCCTACCAATTAACTGATAGTTTCAAAAACCTGCTGAAGATTTTCAAGATCATTGCCTTAACCATCTTGTACACATAAATGTATGGTTTTTCCCCTGTCAATTTCCTAGCTTTTCTCCTTGCCCTGTCTTTGTTGTTTAATCCTTAAGTTCTAGCTTTCCTTTTAATTTTGTTACACCTTTCTATTTTTAACAAATGTAGTCTTAATTTGCATTTCCTCTATGGTTAAAGGAGTTAAACATTTTCCCATGTACTAATTGGCCATTTTGATTTTTTTTTCTCTTGAGAAGTGTCTGTTCAGTTTATTTGCCCATTCATTAATTGGGTTATTTATTATTGGGGTGTTGTTTTGAGTTCTTTAGATATGTTGGATATGAATCCTGTAACACAGTGTTTAAACATGTACATGAATATTGTGGATGAAATTTCAGCCTCTTACCTTGTGTAGTTGACCACTAAATCACATGGACTGGGACTACATAGGTTCATTTACAGATTTTTTTTTTAGGGTTTTAGTTACTTGAAAAAACTTACAGATGCAGGTGTGGTGGTTCCTGCCTATAATCCTAGCCTAAGCTACCAAGTGTGCTCAAAGCCAGCCTGAAGTACATAGCAAGACCATGTTTCAAAAAGACCAAAAAAAAAAAGAAAAAGAAAAACCTTACAAATGAACTATACAGCCTAGAAATACTTAAAAATTAAAAAAAAAAATCATGTCTTTTTTTTTTTTTTTTTTTTTTTTTTTTGAGACAGGGTCTCACTATGCAGTTCAGGCTGGCCTTAAGCTCACTTTGTAGCTCAGGCTGATCTCGAACTCATACCAATCCTCCTGCCTCAGCCTCCCGAGTGCTGGGATTACAGGCATGCGCCACCACGCCCAGCTCAAAAAAACATATCATGAATACATGAAATATATGTAGATAATAGCTCATAATATTCTACCATTTAGTATCATAAAGTATATACCTACATTCTTTTGAGATAGGGCCTTACTATATAGTCCAAGATATCCTTAAACTCAGTATGTAGCCTGTACTAGCCTCATACTTGCAATTCTCCTGCCTCAGTCTACCAAGTCTAAGATTATAGGTGTGTAAGCACCATGCCCAGCTTTTTATCAATCTACTGTAAAAAAAAAGTTAAAATTTATCAAAATTTATGCACAAATGCACAGATTACGCATGATGCTATTTGTAGTCAAAAGAAATGTAAACAAAACCAGGTGTGGTAATGCTCGCGGGTAATCCGAGTACTCAGGAGGCTGAGGCAGGATTGCTACAAGTTCAGTCCAGCCTGGCCGACATAAGGGAATTCAAGGTCAACCTGCACTACATAGTAAGATCCCATTTAAAAAGAAAAAAAAAACAATGAAGGAGCCATATGAATATGGGAATATGGGATCTTAAACAGTTGATTTTACTTAGCTAAGACTTGACTTCCTCAATTTGAAGAAGAAGTGAGTACTGCAGGGGCTTTTGTGAGAATCTAGTGATCCTGAGAAACCCAGTTACTAAGAAACTCAGAATTCAGAGCGTGAGTGAAGGGGCCGGGCCAGAAGATCGGAGAGGAGGCTCTGAGATGGGAAGGAGTCGCCTGTGCACGCAGCCCGGGGCTGTCTTGAGTTGTTGGAGTAGGGTTAGCTGAGGAGACCGAGTGTGGGTGGGGGTAGGGGTGTTCTGTAGCCCATGGTGAAGCCCATGCATCACAACTGCGTGGGCCTCTGGACCCCTCCGAGGGGACCGCAGGCCAGTGCTGGCCACACACCTACCAGGCATAAGTGTCCAAGAAGTGGCCATAGCATTACTGTAGCTGTGATTACTGACAAGGTAGAGCCGAGAGAGGATGGACCTGGGAATCGGAAAAGCTGAGTTCCACTGTTGGTTTGGGCAACTAAGACGCTAGCCAAGTAGAGGTACAGAGGACACAAACCCAGGTAAATACCTGCCCACCTGAGGTTATTTTCACAACTCTGCTCCAATGTACTAGTTCACCAGAGGTCACAGGTGTCAAATAGGTGAGAGTCAAGTGACCTTGGTAGACAAGGGCATGGAGTCCTGAAGGACATTTCCACCTGCTCAGTACTCTCCTCTTCCTACCCATGGTGGCCTCTCAGAGGCTTCTCGGGCCACTGTTTAGAAACCTCCAGACTGACACTTGGATTCCATTAGTCATGAGAGAAAGGCAAATCAAAACTACGAGGTGTAGGGTGTGGAGGATTTGGGGGACAGTGAAACTACTCAGAGAACAATACTGTAATAGCAGATACAGATACACTTCAGTCCACATTTGTCCAAACATATGCAGAATACTGCCTTAATGTAAACTGTGACTTTCAGTAATGATATCAGGCCAATGTGGGTTCACTGACTGTTTTTAAAAATGTGCCATTGTAGAACAAGATGTTAATAGTTGGAAAAATGCATTTGAGAGGACATAGGGTACATGGGAACACTCTGTGTTTAATTTTGTTGTATGTCTGAAATAGTTCTAAAAAATAAAGATTGTTAATTACTGTAAAATCCCATATGAGATATAAATTCTCACACTAGGGTATCATAACTAAAATAAAACATAATAAAACATGGAAAATAATGAGTTGACAAAGATGTAGAGAAACTGGTTGAAAGCTAAGTATATTTCTGGTAGAAATGCACAATTGTTCTGGCACCAAGAAAGTGGGTTGACCACTCCCCCATAAGTTAAGCACTACTTGGGGTGTAACTCAGTGGTAGAGCACTTGCCTGGCATGCGTGAGGCCCTGGGTTTCATTCCTAGTACAACGCACACACACAGAAAGTTAAAGCTAGAATATCTGTGATCCTATGACCCAACAAATCTACTTCCAGGCATGTACCCAAAAGAATAGAACAGGTATTATGCAACCATGTTCATAGCATCACTACTAACAAAAATCAAAAGGTCGAAACCACTCAACTGTTTGCTGACGGATGGATTAATAAAATGTGATACGTCCATAGAGTAGAATACTAGTAAGCAATAGAAAAGAATGAAATACTGATAGATGCTGTAGTATAGATAATCTTCAAAAACATTATGCTAAGATGGAAAAGACAAAATGTCCCACATTATGTGATTCTATTTATAAGAAATATCCATAATAGGCAAATCCAATCAGATAGAAAAAAAATTAGTGGTTATCAGGATATAAGTGAAAACTAGAATGGGGAGTGACAAGTTAGTGTTACAGAACGTGTGGATGAAAGTGTTATAGGACTAGATGGAGGTGCTACCTGAACAAGATTTTGAGTGTCCTAAACGCCACAGACTGAGCCCTTTAAAATGGATCAGTTTTATGCAGTATGATTTTCCTCAATATAAAAAGAAAAAATAAATAAATAAATAAACCAAGAGCTCTCTAGGTTCTTCCCAGGTTAATACTATATCACCCTCTGCCACTTATAATTTTGAAATGGATTGGTGCAACCTAGGAAAAACAGTTCAGTTTATTTTCACCAACAGCCTTTATTATCACCATCCCTCAGCCCCGGGAGCAGGGCACAAAGAGAAATAGAGTCCTGGAAAGGTAAGTTTTGAAAGGGTAAAGGAAGTACAAAGAGGGACAAAGCAGGAAAAATGAACAAGGTGCAAATGTAATTTTTTTAAATATTTAGCACAGGGTCTACAGGGTCTCACCATGTAGATGGGACTCATAGTGATCCTCCCTTTTGCAGCCTCCCAAGTGCTGGGACTACAGGTGCGCACCACCATGCCCAGTCTCAATCACTGGCTCAGTCTGCCCCGTGGGCAGGGCCAGCATAGCAGGCTTAGAGATTGAACCCCTGGCCCCTGTGTCTGCCTAAGCAGGTGCTTGAAGCTGCTGAGCTGTTTTGCTGGCCCTTAAATGTAGTTGTTATGATTTAAATGTGAAGTGTTCCCCCAAAGACACTTTGAAGGTTGGATTCCCAATGAGGCAGTGCTCAGAGGTGGAGCCCCATTGAAGATAGCAGACCAAGGGCCATGACTCTGGGAACTAAACCCAATCCTGTCTCTTTCTCTTGAGCTCTCCCACGCTCTCTGCTTCCTGGCTGCCGAGAGGTGTGCAGCCTCCCACCACTAGACCTTTTCTTTCTTACTGTGGGCCTAAAAGCAATGGAGCTGACCATGGACTAAGACCTCTAAAGCCATGAGCTGTGAACAAATCTATCCTCCCTTAAGTAGACTTCAGGTCAGATGTTTTGTCCCTTTGACAGAAATATAGCTAACACTATGGTACAAACAGGAGTGCGAAGCGATACTACCATTCTATGCAGCCCCAGGAGCTCAACAGTACCATCTCAGGCAATAATGAAGATGATTACATAGTTATAAAGCTATGTATGACCTACTCCTAGTCCAACCCAGAGGATAGGATTCTTCATCTCCTACAGAAGTTAAAAGATGAACTTCCAGGGCTCCAAGATGTCTTGGAGAAGGACTGATAGAGAACTCTAAACCCATGCTGTCTAATATGGTGAGCATTGGCCACATTTGCCTATCAAGCACTTCAAATGTGGCCTAATCTCAAGGCTGTGTGCTATATGACATGAAATACAAACCAGACTTAGTATAAAAAAGCAATGTAAAAGAGCTTGTTGATCATGTTCCATGTGGATTATATGTTGACATAGTAACATTTCACTGGGTCCAGTAAACATCATTCCAAGTAATCTCATCTGTATATTTCTACTTTTTGGGGTGGCCACTAGAAATTTCTGAGCTAAAATATGTCTCATATTATATTTCCATTGCAATGCTCTGCTCATTAGAATATTGCATGGCTCCTCCAGGGTGGAACTTGCACTGTCCAGGGTCCCTTGGCTGAGTCCACTAAACTTAAAATGCCATCTGGACTTTTGAGTTTCCCAAATAGATGCTAGGGACGTTTGAGCACATCTGTGTCAAGACAGCACAGCCAGCAGAATCCATTTAGCAAATTAAATTCTGCTCAAATCATGGAAACAAACAGGGGCATCTAAAGCTTAGTCTACTTAAGCCAACTTGATTTTCTCTAAGGACAGCATGACCACAAACAGAGCCCCCCTATCAGGGAAGGGCCCACCACGCCCTTGCCCAACACCCCAATACTGTATGTCTCTCAGAATCCCAGAGCCAGTAAATGGAATTTTTTAAAACACTTGAATTCAGCCAGAAACACTGTGACATGCTCACTCTGTGGCCAAGTAAAGATTGCACATTTTCTATCAAGATAGAAAATAAGAACAAAGAGACAAATAGGCAGTCCCCAGAACCACCATGTTAGTTAGACCCTGCCTGTGCTTTTGGCTGTGTTACAAAATGAAATAAATCCCTTTATAATCCTTCACACTGGCTCCCAAATATATTTTCACAAGCACCAGAGCAGACCCGTTGGGCATTTCTTCCCATAAATGTTCATCTCTACTCAACCTCCATCCCCAACATATCCTTCTCCAGAATGGTGAGCTGAAATGATTCTTGCGCTGATCCTCACAAGTGAACTGGGAGAGGAGGACATGGGGGCAGTGGTCCGCACACACCCAACGTCCTTCTCAAACCCCTCACAGTTCAACCCGGGTCGCACACCTCACTTGGCTTCTCCTTTCACTCAGCACATCGAATATCCTGTTTTCTACCTAGCAACGTTCTCTTGCATGGTTGAAACCCTGATCCTCAGCATTTGGTGCAGTGCGCAGGGTCTCTGAACAGTGTCACTCTTTCCCCCACCCCATCCCTGCCTGTACCTAGCTCAGCAGGACTTGCCATGACACTCAATAAAATTTGGTGGAATGACTGAATGAAGTCGAACCTGATATTTGCCAACACTGATAAAAGAAGAAATCAATGCGTTTTCTCAGCTAGATAGGGAAACAGGACAGCTATATAAAATGATCTGTAGGAGAAATTGCTTCCCACACTTAACTTTCAGTTCTCTGAAGGAAGCTGTTATAACAATGGACTATAAATACAGGGTGAATGCTGTATCAGTAGAGAGCAATTCTAACAGTGGTCTGGAAGAGCCAAGAAAATCCAGCTTCTTCTCCCCACGTATACACACAGGTGCACTGTGTGAAATGAAATCCACTTAACTTGATTTTATGGACAGTGATTCATGCAAACTCAGTTCCAAACTGCTCGGCACGGCTCAGTTAAATAAATTACAGCAAGAATAAGCCAGCCAGCAGTGAGGCAAAAGACAGAAAATAAACTTGAGGTTGAGGACTAAAATTTTAGGAGGGCCTTCTCTGCCGGAGTCATCTCTCTTCTGCACGTTTTTGAGGGAGGCTGGAGGTCCTTTAAGGTCTTGGCCTTGACTTGACTGATGGGGAAACTGAGTCCCAAAAAGGATCAAATAAAGGTTCAAAGTCAATCCGAGTAAGCAGCAGAATCAGGGTGGCTACGTCTCAGACCAAGAGTGTGTTTTCATCTAATCAAGATCCCAAAGGTCTTGCTCACTGCCACGGAGGCAGGCACACCCAAGAGACTGGTGAGTGACTGGATAGCCATGGTCAGCCTGAAGAGCAGAGCAGGGAACACGGACCCAAGAGGTGAGATGCTGCATCAATTCTCAAGTGTTTAGGAAAGCCTCGGTGCTATTCCAAGTAGTGCTCTCCGGATCCTGGCATCCGGAAGGAGGAACGCACAACCAACCTCATACTTGGGCCTCCTGTCCTTTGTCCTGTGGCACGGTGCCTCAGTGCTCTGCTCCCTCCCGCTATTGACCCTCTCTGGGGTTCTTCAAGCTGCTCTTGTGTCACACACACAGGGATGAGTTTGCTTCACTAATGCTCAGCCACCACTGGCACTAAGCAC
The DNA here is from genome assembly GCA_004027165.1 of Ctenomys sociabilis. NCBI lineage: Eukaryota > Metazoa > Chordata > Mammalia > Rodentia > Ctenomyidae > Ctenomys > Ctenomys sociabilis. The sequence continues at coordinate 8,250 of PVKA01052977.1, forward strand.
ACAGTAGGGATGCAGTGACATTACTGCAGTGCTTTGTGAAACACCACCTTGGAAAATATCCTTATAATGATCTCTCTTTTTTGCCCCCAAGCTAGTTTAGGTTGTTTGCTTGCTTGTGTTTTCTAAGGAAAAAATTCTTGCATAGAGGAAATGGTCTTAGCAACTAGGAAAAAAATAAATAAGTTTAAAGTATGGCAGCTTGAAAACATGGCTATTGGCCCAAGAAATAGGGTCTATGTCCCCTTCTCTTGAATCTGGGCCACTTTGCGACCGTCAGAACTGGTAGAGTGTGGGAGATCTGAACGTACATGTGGGTTCCAAGGACAAGCGATAAAAAGCTTTGCATTCTTCACCTTATCCTGCTGAGGTACCATTCGTGGAGCACTGAACCACCACAGAAAGAATCTGACTGTGCTGGAGCCACTAGGCTGCGGACATGCTGTCAGCAGTCCCAGCTGCGCCTAGCCCAGCCAGCCCTCAGGCACATGGGGCTGAAGCAGCTTCAGGATGCTTCCAGTGCCCGCTGTTCAAATCCTCCTAGTCAGTGCCTCAGATAGCAATCCAGCCACGTCCTCCCCAAATACCTGATGTGTAAAGTGAGCAGGGGGAACAATGTAGTTATTTTATATCAGTTGGATGGAAGTAAGTTGTTCCATGGCAATACATTGTTGGATTAAAAAAAAAAAAAAGATAAAGGAATAAGAAAAGGGATAAGGGTATGGAGCAAGGAGTAGTTGGTATGTTTAGCAGCAAAGAGGGGGATGCTGTTAATGATCTAGAGCTCTCAAAAGCTGGGAGGCAGGGGCTTGGCAGAGCAGGCTCGTTGCATACAGACATTGCCTGTTCGGTCTTCACCTGGCCTGCTCTAGAAGGAGGCTGCCTCTGCAAGGTGAGAAGCCTACGCTGAGGAACAACCAGCCTGTCCCCAAAAGTGTTCACTCAGCCCCTGCCAGTCACAGAAGGACCATGAGCCTCCGATGAGCCCAGAGGTGCTGTCGCCCGATGAATGTTCCCACCTGTGAAACCTGGACTCTGGGTTGAGAAGCACAGGAATCCATTTCAACCAGTACAGTAACCACAAAGAACATGACATGCAACTGGTGATCAAAGTGAAACTTTATTTCTCCCAGCCCTTTAAATTTTATTCAGTAAGAGGTTATGGCATTGCAGTATTCCTGAGAGGTCCGGGGATAAGGGCTGCTCTCCGGACAAAATTGCATCCCTAAGCACTCCAGGAGCATAGATTTTTACATGCTTCAGTAAATAGACACTTTCCTAAGTGGCACTTTGGCATTTTACTGTCTAAGGTCAAGTTGTGCCTGGCTCTATGGAGCATTTCATGACCTATGGGCTAGCACTCCACACAGGAGACATAGCCACTTCAGTATGCACTATCTAGTGCCGCCATCATGTTGCAAAACCCTACAAAACTTCAGTGACATAGGAAAATCAACATTCTGCTCATGGGTGTGTGAGTCAGCTGGGTGGTTTCGCTGGACTTAGGAATAATCACACACGCATCTACAATCAGCTGGAGCTTTGCTGAGGATGCTAGGCTGATCTCGGCGGAACTGGGCACCCACTCAGTGCTTGTCTCGACTTTGCTCAGCCGTCTCATCCTCATTCCAAGGAGGAAGAAATAGAGCAAAAAGCAAGCAAATTGTGCCTAGGCTCGGAACTAGTGCACTGACATGTCCACTGCTTTCTGCTGGCCAAGGCAAGTCACAAGGTCAGCTTGTGTTCAGGGGGTGAAGGAACAGTCATCAGCTTCTTTACCCCTCAGTGGGAGGAGCTGGAAAGAAAATTGCAAAAGACATGGATACAAGGAAAAGTGAAGAATTAAAGCCAATTCTGAAATCATCCCACCACAGACTCTGCTTTCTAGTGGTAAAATATATATTATCTGTTAAGTTTTGCAGTGCAGCAGGATGTCAATTTATACAGGGTAGAAACCACTGGGCAAATAGCTAAGAATTTGGAGCGGCCAGGGAGATGGCTCAGTGGAATAAGCGCTTCCCTGGCAAGTGCAAGGGTCTGAGTTCAATCCCCAGTTCTGCCAACAAAAAAAAAAAAGAAGAAGAAGAATTTGGACTATGGGGCTGAGGATGTAGCTCAGTGGGGCAACACGTGCCTGGCAAGTGACAGGTCCTGAGTTTGATTCCTGATAGCCAAAAATAAATAAATAAGAAGAACTTAGACCACAGGGTCAGAGAGCTGGGTCCATTTCCTCCTCTAGCACTCATCATGTGACCCTAGGCAAGACTCCTCAGTTTCTTCAATCTAAAAGATGGGAATATCATAAGGTTATGAAGATTCAGTGGTAACATCTGTTACATAGCTTGCCATGTAGTGTGTACCATATATAGTAATTGTCAGTACATAATACATAGTCCATATTACATGGCATACTATATAATACTACTGTCGCAGTTAGGGACTTATAAGGGAAATAGTATATGACATATAATTTATAAGATTTTATAATAGTTACCCAAAGAATCATATACAAAGAGAATGCGGGAAATCTGTCCACACACTAAAGACTCAAGGAATCCAGAAGAGGGCCTGGATCCTACAGCAATGTCCTATGTGAGTCCAGCTGAAGACTAATAGCCCATCACAATGCCTCACGCAGGCCTGTTTCATAGATCTGTGCTGGGAAGGCCCAAAGGTCAGCAATAGAAGCTAGAAAGTCTGCACCAGGGGGATGAAGGGTCTGTCCTAGCAGTCTGAGGGATCTAAACTGGAGCCAGAAGGCAACACTTCAGGCAAGAACCAGAGCTCCCTGAGAGGTACCACAGCCATTCTCAATGACGACGAGGTCTCAAAGCTCCTCCCTTGAGGAGAACAGCCAAGTCCCTGTCAGGAAAGCCAGCCTGACAAGCTTCTCCAGGACACTGAACAGCCCCAAGAGAGCCAACATCCCCCTACAGCTTCTAAACCTCTACTTCTCCAGTCCTGCCTCTTATGCTACAAGCCCCAACTGGGCTTCCCACACCCAACACCAGCCAGGTGTCACCAGTTGGCCACCAGCTGTCAATCCACCAAAACTACATAATAGATAGTGATTGTTAGTAGTTTTATAATAAAAAGCCAAAGTAGGAGATGGACAGTCTGTTACTACTTCCAATTCATTCAGCTCATCCTCAGTTTTCTTTTTTTTTTTTTTTTTTTTTTTTTTTTTTTTTTTTTTTTTTTTTTT
>PVKA01052978.1:0-11451 GCA_004027165.1 Ctenomys sociabilis
TTTTTCAGCTGCACACAGGTCATTTTCCAAAATAGACCACATACTAGTCCAGAGGTCATGCCTAAGTATATGCAAGAAAATAGAAATTATCCCATGCATACTATCTGACCACAATGCAATGAAATTGGAAATAAATGACAAAAGAAACCAGAAAAACCTGCTAAATTCATGGAAACTAAACAACACCCTACTCAGCAATTAATGGATGGCAGAAGAAACTCAACAAGAAATTCAACAATATCTAAAATCCAATGAAAATTCAAGTACAACTTACCGGAATTTATGGGATGCGATGAAAGCAGTTCTTAGAGGGAAAATCATAGCTATAAACTCACACATTAGGAAAACGGAAAAGAAACAAATTAGCACCTTAATGTTGCACCTCCGACAACTAGAAAAAGAAGAGCAAACAAAACACAGAGCACAAAGATGGGAAGAAATCATAAAGATTAGAGCAGATATTAACTCAATTGAGATGAAAAAAACACTTCAAAGAATCCACAAATCAAAAAGTTGGTTCTTTGAAAAACTCAATAAAGTTGATAAGCCTCTTGTCAACCTCATCAAAAAGAGGCAAAAGAAAATTCAAGTACAAGCGATAAGGAATGAAAAGGGTGAAATCACCACAGACCCAGAGGAAATTGAAAAGATTATCAATTGTCACTTCGAGAATCTTTACGCTCACAGAATAGAAGACACAGAAGAAATGGACAGATTCCTTGAAAGGTAAAAATTACCAAAAATGAATCAAGAAGATGTTACAACTCTCAATAAGCCAGTAACAGCCAATGAAATACGAAACATAATAAAAAGCCTACCGACAAAGAAAAGTCCAGGGCCTGATGGATTCACAGCTGAATTCTACAAGAAATTTATAGAAGATATAATCCCCACACTCCACAAACTCTTCCACGAAGTTGAAAAGGAAAAAGTCCTCCCAAAATCATTTCTGGAGGCAAGTATAATACTGATTCCCAAACCAGGGAAAGACACAATCAAGAAGGAGAACTATAGGCCAATCTCCCTCATGAACATAGATGCAAAAATACTCAACAAAATTCTGGCAAATAGAATACAGCAAATCATCAAGAAGATCATACACCATGACCAGGTAGGATTCATCCCAGGGATGCAGGGATGGTTCAATATTCAAAAATCTATAAATGTAATACACTATATTAATAGACTGAAATCTAAAAACCATATGATCATCTCAAATGATGCAGAGAAAGCCTTTGACAAAGTCCAACACTCATTCATGTTCAAGGTCCTACAGAAAACTGGAATACATGGACTCTATCTTAACTTGATAAAAGCCATCTATTACAACCAAAAAGCTCATATAATCCTAAATGGGGAAAAACTGAAATCTTTTACTCTTAAATCAGGTACAAGACAAGGATGTCCTCTATCACCCCTCCTATTCAATATAGTCTTGGAATCCTTAGCAACAGCCATTAGAAAAGAGAGAGAAATAAAGGGAATAAGGATAGGAAAAGAAGAAGTTAAATTATCACTATTTGTAGACGACACGATACTTTACTTGGAAGACCCCAAAAATTCCACCAAGAAACTACTAGAACTGATAGGGAAATTCAGTCGCATAGCAGGATACAAAATCAATACGCAGAAGTCAATAGCATTCCTCTATACAGATAACAAACACACTGAAAGGGAAACTATAGAAACAGTATCTTTCACAATAGCACCACGGAAAATGAAATACCTTGGGATTCACTTAACCAAGGAAGTCAAAGATCTTTTCACAGAAAATTACAACACCCTAAGGAAAGAGATTATGGAGGATTTCAGAAAATGGAAAGATATTCCATCCTCCTGGATAGGAAGATCCAACATCGTGAAGATGGCCATACTCCCAAAATTGCTGTACAGATTTAATTCAATCCCTATCAAACTGCCACCAACATACCTCCCAGATATAGAGAAATCAATCCTAAAATTTATTTGGAGCCACAAACGACCTAGAATAGCAAAGGCAATCTTGGCCAATCAAGACAAGGCAGGAGGCATCACAATTCCTGATTTGAAATTATACTACAAAGCCACTGTGATAAAATCAACGTGGTATCGGCAACAAAATAGACCTGAGGATCAGTGGAATAGATTAGAAGATGCAGAGGCATTCATGAAAACACTCAGCCATCTTATCTTTGACAAAGGGGCTACACAAGCTCACTGGAAGAAAGATAGCCTCTTTAACAAATGATGCTGGAAAACATGGCTTTCCTCATGCCAAAAACTAAAACTTGACCCAGTTCTATCACCATGCACTGAGTTAAAATCAAAATGGTTTAAAGATCTAAACATAAAAACAGAAACACTCAATCTCCTGGAAGAGAAAGTAGGAGGAATTCTTAAAGACATAGGGGTAGGTAAAGAGTTCATGAACAAACATATATTCACATGGGAAGCTCTTGAAAGAATCAACAAATGGGATCAACTCTTCTTAAGGAACTTCTGCATGTTAAAAGAAATTGTCAACAGCGTGCAAAGGCAACCCACAAACTTTGAAAAAATCCTAACTAATAAGCAATCAGACAGAGGACTACTGTCTAGAATTCATAAAGAACTTAGATGTAACAGGGCCCTCAAATTTAAAGACCCAATTCAGAAATGGGCATCTGAGATGAATACACACTTCTCAGAGGATGAAATTAAAGAAACAAATAAATATATGAAAAAATGCTCCACATCACTAGCCATTCATGAAATGAAAATAAAAACAACACTGAGATATCATCTCACTCCAGAAAGAATGGCTATCATAAGGAAATCAACCAACAACAAATGTTGGAGAGGTTGTGGGGAAAAGGGAACACTTCTTCACTGGTGGTGGGAATGTAGACTGGTACAACCATTGTGGAGGTTGTACCAGTGTGGATACTCCTCAAAAGAGTAGGACTAGAAATCCCATTCAAGCCGGCTATCCCCCTACTGGGAATTTTCCCAAAGGATCTGGATACATTGTATCATAGGGATATATGTGTACCTATGTTTATAGCAGTGCAGTGTGTGATAGAAAAATCTTGGAAACAACCAAAATGTCTATCACATGAGGAATGGTTGAAAAAGATGTGGTATTTCTATATAATGGAGTATTACTCAGCTATTAAGAATGATAAGTTTGAAGCATTTATACTGAAGTGGATGCCACTTGAACATATACTCATAAGTGAAATAAACCAGACACACATGTGTAAATATCGTATAGTCTTCCTAGTATAACAAGTGAATAGCAGAAATACAAAAGGAAACGTACAACTAGTAAAATCAATTGAGTCAGATAACACAAAGTGAATGGCATATGCTGCAGGATACTAATCAGCTTTTCTTCTGGATGGTTAACAACCTAAGTTCACAGATCAAATTTGGAGAAATAGAAGAGCCCCAAGGCCAGCCAACATTTTGGCCCTAGCCTTTCAAGGTCAGCGAAGACTCAGGATATAGCAGAACCTATGAGTTTCATGATGTACTGCAACATCATGAAACTCAGTTGAGCTCCAAATTTTCTGAACAAGGAGATTATGGAGCCACAGAGGAAAGAGATTGAAGTTCTAAAGTGTGCCTGGGGAGAGTCACATGAAGAGAAAACTTTCTCTCAAGCTCTCACAGAGAGCAAACTGGTCAAGCATTGGCCGTGACTCATCCACATGGATGACACAGACAAAAGAACTACAGAATAATGTACAGGACTACAAGATAAACCCTAAGAGGACTTCACTGACCACATAGGAAATATAAAGTTCATGTGTTGGTATATAAGTCTTGATCTACCTAGGTCTTAACCATCCAGCAGAAAAGTATGAAAATGAAGTATACATCCTGAAGCCATAATATTAAGCTGAGCTGTAAATGGCTATGGTCGACAATTTCTTTGAATAACTCACTATGGTTGTAGAATACTGGACTGTGTTGGATTGTGGTGTCGAGTTCAAGCACCTAAGTTAGTTGAATGCCAATGGAGTGCCTTCTTTTGACAGGTGTAGACAAAGGAAGGGTTGTAGAAAGAAAAAATCATGATGTGTGTGTATAGACAGTACAGTTGGGATAGATAACGCTGTGCTTCTACATAATTCTATGAGAGGCAAGATCTGCACTAATGGTGGTTGGACAGGATATTATGTCAGCTTCTAGTACTACGGTCATCCACTAGGAAAATAATTATTGAATTTTTGATATAATTCAGGTATAAAAAAATAAGATAAGTAAGCATCTACACTCTTAAATCACTGATAAGAGATATCTGCTAAAATAATATCTGTAAATATCATGTATGCACCTTGTACAATACCAAAACATTATGAAAACAGTTTGCAATATATTAATTTATTGAATCTGTATGGTTAAGGTGTCTTGAAACTGTAGAATTGTCATTTGTATTTCAATAAAATAAAAAATAAAAAACAAACAAACAAATAAATAAATAAAATAAGCAGCCAGCCTTGATCCCAAAGGCAGACCTGAGCAGGAATGACCTCCCTTCCATCTTTTCTTCTCTCCTCTCCTGAAACACACCTTTACCCTCCGAGGATCATTGTGCTGCACAGCGTAAGCAGGCTGGTTTATCCTTGCATTTGTGAATGAATGCATTGCTTTTGATTTCTTACCATCATGCCTCTGCCTCTGGCTTCCTATCTCTCCCCAGGAAAAGAAAATTTTGCCTGTAAGCTTTTAGGCTCAGCCAAAAAATAGTGCAACTAACAACTGAAAGTTCTTCAGACTCTTTGGGTCTGCCCAAAGGATGAAAGTGTCTGTTCTCCACTCTTCACTAAGGGGCATAAAAGGTGGAGCTATTCAGACAGGTCAACAGACCCCGCTAAGGTAGCCCTTGGGCCAGGAACCAGAAACAGCAAGCCAGAAGCTCTGCCACCTGCTCCAGGATGCTCTCCTCCTTGCTAGCTCACTGTGGAACGCTTGCCTTTGTCCCTAAACATTCCTAGAACTTTCGCTCTCCTCTGAGGTCAGCCACATATTTAAAGTGTTTGTTTTCATCCTGTTCCCATCAGTGAGATTGAGTTTAACAGAAGATCTGCCTCAGGGAAATTCCACTCACTTTTCTTCTGGGAAATGAGCTGCTTTATTTTCCAAACCCAAATCCTGAACCTGACATTTCTGGTAAAGTTTAAAGGTCCATGATTTTACTGAAACAAAGCCACACATATCTCAAGCAACCTCACGTTTATACATGAGGTTCTCTTAACTTTTTAATAAAGTCTTGACAATGGGAAGTTTCATGTTTTAAACCTGCAAATCCTCCAAAACAGGGAAAGTAAGAAAGCAGAAATCACAGACCCAATGAACTTAAGCCAAGAAGGGAGCCCTAATTGATATTATCCTACTCCCACATTTCTGATCCATGAATAAGCCCTGTTGATTTACTGTTCAGAATCAGTGAACTTGAACAGCCCAACAGCGTCCTCTGGTGGTCATGATCACAGACACAAGGTGCTTCTGCAAATGAGGCTAGATCTAGTCTCCAAAACAAGGTAGAAATGTCTGATCAAGATGAAACCCTTGATCCCCTACTCAAAAAAGTCTGAAATGTTAATGGAAGTTAGAAAGTCAACCCACACAAATATGGCAGGGACCAAGAGTCGGAGACAGAACAGCTATTGTTTTAATACACTGTCATGGGAAGGAATGACCAAATAGAATACTACTATTTCTCCAACCCGAAATGTGATGAATTCTTTTGCATGTGTAACATCATTATTAACTAATCAGTTATCTCCTGAACACCAATAATAACCCCACAATAGTCACTGAGCCGTGACAGATAGATAGGCTGATACAGATAATATGCTTGCTTTCCTGTGTGTCAATACAATTTTTATACGTTGGAAATTCAATGCAGAAACACAGACAAATATATTTGCATTCACAGAGCTCCTGTTTTAGCTCTGGGAAAAAGACTATAAACAATTAAGCAAAACATTATAGAAAACAAGATGAAGAAATTCAAGGGCTGAGACTGTAGCTCAGCCACAATGTGGGCCCACTTGTCTAGCATGAGCAAGCCCTGGGTTGGATTGCCAGCACTGAAGGAAAAGAAGATGGGACAAAGCACGGGGACAGAAGGAGGATAGGACACAGCAGGAAGAGGAGGAAAAGGGAGAAATTCAAGCAGGCACATGGATATAAAATGATGGAGCAGAAACTAAGGAGGGATTTAGGAAAGGATGCTCATAGAAAACTTCTCTAAGGGTGCCGTGGCTTGAATGTATCTCCCAAATTTCATGTGCTGGAAACTCCAGAAGGTGACTGGGCCATGGCCATGAGGGCTCCACCCTCTTGAATTGATTGATCCATCTGTGTCTTAGTAAATTAGCAAGGGAGTGGCCTTGAAGAGAAGCAAGCTCTCAGTACACTTGCTGTGTCCTTCCATGCGATGCCATCCATCATGTCATGAGCCAGCACATATGCTTTCCTCAGATCTGAGCAAATGCTAGATCTTGGGTACCCAAAACCACACACTCTCGGGTACCAAAACCACAAGCTGAGTAGGATTCTATTTTCTATTGATTACCCAACCTTCCATATACAGTTTTAGCAACAGAAAATGGGCTGAGACAACAGTGGTGGCATTTGAACAGATACTTTGATGAGCACGAAGAAGTCACACAGAAAAAGCATCCCAAAAAGGATTAAGAGCAACTCCAACTTCAAAGAACTCACTGGAGAGCTCTAGCTGGTGTTGACATGCTGTCACGCTCATTTGAAGAAGAGCGCTCTGGCCACCGAGCCAGACCCAGCTTGAAGTCTAAGGCTGGAGGGTGACAGGAGTGAAAGCAGGAAATGGAATGCGACTTCGGGAACACAAAAAGGTTGCTGCTGCTTCCATCAGGTCGGTAGTGGCAAAGGCAAAGGTGGAGGTAAGGAGTTGAATTCAGGAGAGATTCTGAACAGTAAATCAACAGGGCTTATTCACGGGTTAGAAATGCGGGAGTCAGGTAATATCAATTAGGCCCCTTTCTTGACTTAAGCAGTGAACTGGGTGAACGCCAGTAACTGAGTGGAGGTTGAATGGGGGCCCTTTCCATAAAGGAAAACGCCTCCACAGAGGAATGAGCTCAGGAGAAACAGGAAGTAAGGATGCCAAGCCCAGAGGACAGACAACTCTTTCAAGGAGTCTTAATATCAAGGGAGGCAAAGAGAAGCCAAAGTAGCTGGAGGGCAACATGGGCTCCAAGAAAATGTGTTGATTCTTTCATTCTTTTCATTAACAAGGGAGCCCAGCCACATGTTCCACGGTGCCAGGAGTAACTCTACATATGGGGAAAGTGGTGATTAGGCAGGACGAGCGAGGATCCAAGGCACAGCTCAGGGAAGAGCAGCTGGCGGTGTGGCAGGAATAGGAGTGGAGGACACCAGCAGGATGGAAATTTAGGAGGGAGAGGTCCTCATTTCTAATGTCTCAGTGAAACAAGAAGGGAGCAAGCAGTTCACATGATAGTCACAGATTTGAACAGGGCTCACAGATTTGGAGAGAAAAGAGAACATCGGTGGAAACTGAAATTTACTAGGGGTCTAGAGTGTAATCGCCAGCTATTTTTCCATTAGTCACTTGGTCATTAGGCATTTGCACGAGGGTGTCAATTAAATATGTGACTCCAAAACAGCTACAAGACATCTTTTTTAAGTTTGAAATATTTTACATGCTTCAAACATCCAGAAGGAATTTAGCCAACAGTCACGTATACACTACACAGATTTAGTTAACATTAATCTTTTGTTTCGGGTTATTCTCTTGAGAAATCAAACATTACAGTCACAGTGGTAAGCCCCTGAGCACCTCTCGCCAGTTCCACATTCTGCCTCTGCTTTCTCCAAGTTCACCGTATATCACAGTGTGATGACGGAGAGCAACGGTGCTCCTCTTGATCCAGACCTATCTGCAGCGTGGTGGTGACCTGATTCATCCAAATGCTGTTACTTGAGATTTACCTGTTATCTGGGTTGTCAGGGGGATGACCACAGGAAGTTCTGAAGACAAAGACCGGAGGCTGACATTGTAATGGGTGCCCGGGTGCAGGTCCAAACACACCTCTGGAGACTGGCTGCTGGTGGTGGTATTAAATATCATTTCCTGGGCATACCCCTTCTGATACCATCTCTGGCCCCAAATGTGAAACTGAAATATACAAAAGCTCACATGGTCCACTGCTGGCTTGAAAGGCCTCTGAAAGTCTCCATACATTTCCTTTTTGCACGAGTTTTCTCCCTACCCTTCACCCCCAAGAAGTTTCTTCGAAAAGTACAATGAAATAGTACATAAACACTGTGATAATGATAGTATGAGCTAATAAATATACTTTTTAATAAAAATGCCCAATGAGATGCCAACACCAGCAACTTGCAGCTTCCTGTTCTCATTAGACAGTGCATGTCCCCAAGGGAGAAACCAGGTGGTAAAGTGGAGGAACTAAGACAAAGAATATGCTCTGAGAAAGAAAATGAAGGATCTGATCTTGGGGCAAGGGAGTGATAGAGGATGGTGGCTAAGGTGCGCTATGTGCTTATAGAAATCTTCCAACATGAAGTCTATTATTAATATTATTAATGATTATTATTATCAATTGTTAATCTATGGGGGGTTTTTTTGTTTGTTTGTTTGTTTTGTCTTTTTGAGACAGGGTCTCACTATGCAGTTCAGGCTGGCCTTAAGCTCACTTTGTAGCTCAGGCTGGTCTCAAACTCACAACAATCCTCCTGCCTCAGCCTCCTGAGTGCTGGGATTACAGGCCTGCACCACCATGCCCGGCTCAATCTATGTTATTAACCTGTACAACCAATATGCACTGAAATGCATGATGGGGAGGGCTCTGAACTAAACAGGACCTGAATTAAGATACTTCCTTCACCTAGGCTTTTCTTTCTTTCCCTTCCATTTATCTGTTTATTTATTTAGTCCTTGCAGTACTGGGGATATTACCTGGGGACCACAGGCACACTAAGTAAGCACTCTGCCACTGAGCTACATCCCCAGTCTGGTGCACCTTTTTTTTTTTTTTTTTCTTTCCTACTTGCTGTCTTCTAGTAGCAGCTCATCCTCTAGTCTTTCCTTCTCTTACTCACAGCCACGTCTATCTGCAGATGCTCCCTGGGATTCTCCAGGCTGCACATACAGCTAAGCCCTGGTCAGAGACACTGTTGTGAACAGAGACAGTTGGATTCTACCCATGGACACGACCTGGGCACCAATTCTACTCCAAGATAGTGAACAAACACTCTCATGGCTTTCTGATCTCTCCCCAAGGTTTCTGCCTTCACAAATTTCTTCTTGCAGGTATCTCAATAAATCCTTTCCTGACAACAGCAGCTACAGAAGTAGTTGTTAGATTTGCAGATATTTTTTACACTTTCCACATGACAAACATCTATAAATAAAGTAGCTTCCAGTAACTTACTAGATACATCTCTTCTGTACCAGCTGTCTTCTTACTCCTCCATCTCAAGCAGGTTTCATTAAATACTGAAATATTACTGATGGTCTGTTTTACTGTACAAGAAAAAGAATGAGAAATAAACTTACTCTCTACACAAAAGTACTAACATTTAACTGCACCAGTTTCCAAGGATTCACATAGGATAAAGGCAGCAGTATTTTAAGTCAGAAATTAGTGGTAATGGTCTATAAGAAGTGCCCCTATTATAGTTAGGTAAATCAGTCTTTATAAAGACCTTGGATCGGACGACAATGAGAAGACCTCTTAAAAATTAAGTCTATTTATTGCAAACTTAGTCATCCTGGGTTTACTAAGTTTAAGTAATAACTCACTGTCCTGGGCTTCAGACATCTTTACTTAAACGAATAAGCATCCTGAGACTTGCTCCTTGAGAATCTGAGAAATATTATCTCAAGTAATCAGGATTTTCATGATGAAAAGGGTGCTTCTCTTGGTTTGGACATTTACATTTCTTATCATCAAAGAAGCACTATGCCGGGCTTGGTGGCACACATCCATAATTCCAGCATTCAGGAGCTAAAGCAAGAGGATTATTTCATGTTCAAGGACACACTGGGTTACATGGTGAGCTGAAGCCAGTCTGAACTATGTAATGAGACACTGTCACCCAAAAAAAGATTTATGGGCCTCCATGTAGTTTCACAGTAATTGATCTGCAAGTTGGCTGAGATCTAGTACAGTTTACCACACAGACACGCCCTCGAGTTTTTAAAACAATGAGTACTTATTCCAAACTCTGATATCAGAAGTTACTACTTCCTTTAGCAATGATCCCCACCCCAAACTGGCAATAATACAGCCAACTTGCTAAGAACTTTCAGAAGAATGCTGTGTGATTAATAATTAATAAAGACAACTCCCAAAGCACCTGAAAGAATGAAATCCCTGCAAGGGACAAGGCTGTATTGTATTGTCCAAGGCTGCTATGAACAGGGCCAAGTGAGTGGATGTGACCCCCCTCTCTCTGGACTAAACAGGTTTGCACAGAGAAAACCTGTTTCACAGGTCACAACTAAACTTCAAATGTTGCAGGACAGAGCGGGCAAGGAAGGAAAGGTGATTCAGAGTAATGCAACCCCACTGCGGGGACAGAGGAGGGTTAGAAAGAGCTGCACTACTAGATCAAGGGACCCTGTGTTTTGAAGCACTCAAAGCACAACTAGTGTTATTTAACAGTTCCAGGTCATCAGCACGGGGGGGGCGGGGGGGGTGGAGTTTCCCAGTTTATTCAATATGGCCAGATACCCAGAAAGATGGCACAACCAGTCACTAAACATACTACACCAAACTCACTTGATAATGTAGAGACAAAAATCTAAAATAAAATACTAGCAAACAGAAGTCAGCAGCACATCCAAAAGAGCAACATACCATTACTAAGGAAGATTAATTGTCAAACATAAACAGTTATTATGGGAAAAGCTTTAATGGCCTGAATGAGGAAAGCCATACATTTACTTTCATAATCGTAATGGTCACTAAAAGTTCCTAACTTAAAATCTTAGTTAAAAAGGGCTTACTTTGATAGAAATTCCTTTAATTTAACAGTGTTTATTAGAAACCACCATTCTCAGTGATAAAACAAGTAACAAGTAATTTCTCAGAGTTAAGAACCATAAGGCCAGGTGTGGTGGGCCTTAGCACTCAGGTAGCTGAGGCAGGAGGATCACTGTGAGTTCCAGACCAGCTTGGACTGCAAAGTGAACTCAAGTCTAGCACAAGCTGCACAGAGGAACCCTGTCTCAAAAAAGATTAAAAAATAAAGACAATACCAGGATGCCTGCAGATCTCACAGCTATTACTTAGCATTAACCATAAGGTTCTAGACAATGTAGAAAAAGAAGCAAGAAAACAATGAGCTACAAATAACCAAAGGAAAGGAATAAATGTAACTGCCAGCATATCTAAGAGAATCAGTTAGAAACCAAATGTGAAACTGTTTAAAAACAATGAAAAATGCAGG
>PVKA01052979.1:0-11462 GCA_004027165.1 Ctenomys sociabilis
AAAAAAAAAAAGAAAGAAATTAGGCAGATCCTACAATTAAATGATAATGGCAATACAATATACTGGAACTTACGGGACACAATGAAAGCAGTCCTATGAAGGAAATCTACAGTATTGAATCACCATAGCAGGAAAATAGAACAAGTTCAAATAAACAGCTTAATGCTGAAACTCAAGATTCTAGGTAAAGAGTGAGGCAAGCCCAAAGCTCATATGAGGGAGGAAATTATAAGGATCAGAAGGGCCAGGGAGATAGCTCAGTGGAATAAGTGCTTGCCTGGCAAGCCAAAGGTCCTGAGTTTGGCCCCTGGTACCACAAAAAAAAAAAAAAAAAAAAAAAAAAAAAAAAAAAAAAAAAAAAAAAAAAAAAAAAAAAAAAAAAAAAAAAAAAAAAAAAAAAAAATCAGAGCAGAAATTAATACAATGGAGACTAAGAAAACAATAGGAAGAAACAATGAATTAAAGAGTTCTTTAAAAGATTCATTAGCTGGGCATGGTGGCGCAGGCCTGTAATCCAGCACTCGGGAGGCTGAGGCAGGAGGATTATTGTGAGTTCGAGACCAGCCTGAGCTACAAAGTGAGCTTAAGGCCAGCCTGAACTGCTACTGAGACCCTGTCTCAAAAGGACAATAAATAAATAAATAAATAAATAAATAAAAGAATCATTAAAACTCACAAACCCTTAGCCAACTTCATTTAAAAAGAGGAAAAGACTCTCTCTATGCAACTAGGAATGAAAAAGGTGAAATCACAATAGGTCCTGCAGAAATCCAGATCATCAATACCTACTTTAAAAACCTGTACTCTAAAAAGGTGAAAAGCAAAATGGGGACAGTTTTCCAGTTACATATGAATTACCAAAGATGAATTAAGATATAAAAATTACAAATAAACCAGTATCAACCAATGAAATTGAAGATGTAACTAAAACACTACCAACTAAGAAAAGCCCAAGATGAAGTCACTGCTAATTTCCAGAAGAAATTTAGTGGTGTTAATTCATCCTAGTGAAGTGGGAACCACAGTGGACAGAAGAACATAAACTGCAGGATTGGGCCTGATGCTTCCTCAAACACACAAGGGCTGGTGATCAAGTAAAATGAAGTGTGCAAGAAAGGCAAAGCTACATATGAGTATATCGATGAACTCAGAAGCTATCATTAGAGGAAACCATATGGAACGATGTGATCTAGAGACTAAAGATCTGAAAGGAATGTTGACTAAAAAAAAAAGCCAGCCTTAATGACTAAAACCTATAATCTACCCACTCCAGAGGCTGAGGCAGGAGGATCGTTGTACATTTGAGACCAGCTTAGGCTATATAAGTGAGTGCAAAGCCAGTCTGAAATCTTTGTCTCCAAAAACCAAAAACATCCCTGCCCAGAAAATGATAGTTTTCTATCATTTTCAAAGGGGGAAGGGGGACCTAATGGTTCTTCATCACACAGGAGAGATAAAAGAAGACTATGCTGGGACTGATAATACATCTCTGGGCATCTGGGAAGAGCTCCTGTGTCACCTTTAAGCACAATGCAGACTGAGTGGGCTGACCACCCACGGCTGGAAACTGAGGAACAAAGAGATTTCTTCTGGAAATGCCTGACTGCGCCAGCTGGCTACTGAGTAGAAAGATTGTTGAGAAGTAGTTACAAGTCAGAGGTTAGACAAAATATCTTGCCCAGGAGATGGTTCATTGGAATAAACACTTCCCTGGCAAGTGAAAGGGCCTGAGTTCAATCCCCAGTTCTATCAAACACACACACACACACACACACACACACACACACACACACACACACGCACTATCTTGCCTATGGATGTGGCAAGAAGATGTAAAGAATGACTATGAAGGAGAGCAATGGTTTGTTATTTTCTTCCCTGTAAGGCCAGGGACAAATCCTTTGAGGTTTCAGGTTTGTAATTATACTTACAGCAAGGAGTTCAGTCTCAGATACAGAAATTCCTGTCTGAAAAAATGGGCGTGGTGGCCCATGCCTATAACTGCAGCACTCAGGAGGCCGAGGCAGGAGGATCATCGCAAGTTCGAGATCAGGCTACAAAGTGAGCTCAAGGCCAGCCTGAACTGCATAGTGAGACCTAGTCTCAAGATGACAGAAAAAAAAAAGGTGATCCTTTCTTTAGGGGTATGAAATTTAGCCATTTATCTCAGTCAATCACTGACAAACCTTTGTATTAGGAATAATGAACCCAGGAAACCATGTCAAGTGGGATGCTGAGAGGAGGCTGAGGGTTGGCCACTATATCCTCTCCCTAAATTATACAAATAATGCAAATGCCAAGTCCAGTGTTTTAATTCAGGTGATTTATTGTAAACAGGATAACCCTAGGACTCCACCATACTGGCTGTGTCACATGCTCTCTCTTTCACATCAACTAATCAAAAAAACTTTTACAAAGCCCCTGGCAACTAATAACTTAGTGTTTCAAAAATCTCATTTGGTACGCATTGAGTAGATAGCAGTATCTGGGGTAGTCTGTTATTGCTCATGGACTGCAGCTGGGACCAATTTGCATGAACCCATTAGTATGCCTGAGTGAGCCACAGCAGCTCTGATCTAACCTGGAAACTGGCAAATGCTGGAGCACTCTGACCAGCAAGAGCAGTCTCATGGAAGACTACATGAGATTGCTTTTACATCTCTTCAGGTGCCTTTCCTCATAGAAACGACATTTTAAAATTTTACCCATTTTTTTTAAAAAGAGCTAAAAATTATTCAGTAGCACATAATTTTCCACAGAAAAGGTAGGTGGAATTTTATTTGCTTTTACAGTGATGGATTTAAGCACTCAGGACTAACTTTAGATTCGTCTTGTATATATTCGCAGTTTGATGAAAAGCTGCATAGTCTACAAATGCATAAAACCAGAAGGAAGTGATGCCTTCACAAAACTTCCAATGGACAAAGGCAGGCTTCACACAAGGAGGCTCTGGAAGGCAGGGATAGAAAGACAGTTACAGCACCACAGCGACCTGATGGTAGAACTGGAGCCCCACTTTTGAAAGCAGTCTCCTTAGTTGTGACTATATCATTCTTGCCTCAAATTGAGATTATCTGGAAAATCAGAAATGTAAAAACTGAAGGTGTGAAAAGACAGGACTGCAGGAAGAGTTCCTGGCAGATCAAGTCATTGGGGGAGACAGAGTACACTCTCTGCCGGAGTTAGCGGACAACAGACACTTACTGTCACTAGTGCCTGCACGTGGAAATACAATCACAATTTTTCTTGGAACAAATTTTGATAATAGTAATAATATTAAAACTTAAGTTTTAATATTTTAAAATAGCTATTAAATCTACAGTAACAATTTCACCTAAAATAGTATCTCATGAAAAAAATATTTTTTAAAGTCCACCCCAGTCATCATCTGTATGTTCATGTTTACATATTTAAAAAAATAACACTTAAGGCAAGATTAGACTGGTAGCAACAAGAGATTTTAGAGTATTATGGAGACCTATTTAAGAATGCATGGTTTTATTTTTTTATATCTCTAAAAAGGTAGCTTTGTATTTGTTGCCTTTTAAATTCATGAAGGGGAAAAATATTTTGGTTCATACACTAATCACAATTCTCCATAGTTAAAAAGTTATGGGCAGCTACTACTGAGCTAATGTTGGAAAAGCATGTCACACACTCAGCAGGGTCTGAAGTTGACAGTTTGTCCTTGTTAAGCACATACAGCAACGTGATGAGAAAGAGTAAAACCGACGGGACACTGCAAACTGACTGTGAGCGTTAACAGTGTCGATATAGTTCAATCAAGAAGAGACCACAACAATCCTGAGAAATTCAGTGTGGGACAAAACTGATGTAAGGTAAATCTGTATTTCTAGCACTGTAAATAAGTACGGTATTCTAGGATTTTCCAGCATTTTACTAGTTGGAATAAAAAACATGTTTGTATTTTATAAAAAGATTAAAACCATGCCTTATATAACAATAATTTTACTAATAAAAGAAAACGACACTGCTTTGTGCATCATCTGCCCAATGTTTTCCACTGATTGATATGAAACCATAAAGTAGAAAGCAAATTTGAGGATCAATTTTTAAAAGGGCAATTAATGCCTTTCTAAACGTTTTGAAGCCTTCTCTGTCAACCTAGGATGCTTTAAAAAAAAAAAAAAGGCTAACTTTTATCTTCATCAGACAAATGAGTATTTCATAGAACAGGGGAGATCTAAGAATATCATTCATTATCTGAAGCAGTTATATAAGGAAAATTTCTCTTAAAAATGAAAGGAAAATTTTAAAATATTTTAAGAGGCATGTATTTTAAAAATATTCTACATCTATAAGATTTTGCAATTTAATTATTTTGGATTTTTAATATTTCTACATAATAACATTTGATAACTTTTTTTTTTCCTGTTTGTCTCTCTATTAATAAACCAGAAACTACTATAGAGGCCAAGATTTTCCCTTAGGCCTGGAAGACTCAGGAATAGATCCACACACACTTTTCCACTCTCAGAAATCTTCAGAGTTTTGCAGCCATGAAGTTAATATGTGGTTTCACCAAAGGAAATAGCGGCAAACCACGCTTGAATTCGGTCATGTTCTGAATCACTTCAGGCTGCAAAGAAAAAAGTTTCCTTTTAGTATGTTTCATTTAAAAATTAGATTGAGGGGGATATCAACTTCTTGGGGCGGGGAGCAAGGGCGCATTAGTTTCTATTGCAAATATTGTCATCTGCCAAACTTCCTTCTAGACTAGTAGGGCGAGAGGTTGTGGACTGGCTGGTGTATGCCTTGGGCAGCAGGAACACACTGGGGCTCCCTTGGACATACAAGGGCCGGTGACAGGAGCTTAGTTATCATGGCTCCAAGAGAGCACAGAGTGTGTGCCCGCCCAGCAAGGGCCGGGTCACGCTGCAGGTAAATGTCTCTCTAGATGGTTTAAATAAAGGAGGTGCCAGGAGAAAAAGCCAAGAGCTTTCAACTATGGCCAGAGATGGCATACTGCAGAATGGTGCAAGTGTTCAAATAAAAAGAGCAGTAGATAAGGGCAGAGGCTGAGGAACAGCCAGGAATTCAGGGACATACAGTAGAAGGTCACACAACACAGTCCTAGGTCTTATGGACACAAGACCCAAAGAACAAGCAACTTTTAAATAGGAAGTACAACATCATATAATGTTTCTTACTTGTGGCAAGGGTGGTGCTTGAGACAAATTTACATCATTTTGACATGGGAACTCTCCAACAACAGGACCTATAAGAAAATGCAAGTTTTACTGCTCTGCACTAGCTCACACAGGTGGGCAAGAGCAACTTTCAAAGATGCCTAATTCAGTGCATTAAGAAACCACAGCAGGCCCAGTCTGTGCACCCAAGGACTGTGTGTCCTACTTTCTATCTGGAGTGTCTCAGTGGTAGTCTGATCACATCACCAAGTTCACGAAGCCCTGGCTGCAGCTCATGCCTAATCTGGCCTCTGGCACTCTGGCCACCCCTAATGACACAGTAAAACAACCCAGAAGGATAGGAAAGTTAATGGTCATAGGGCAAAAGTATGGCCAGGTAGGAACAGCACACCAAGTATGGAGCAGATAAACTGGCCTCATACAAGGTTTTGTTTTGGTTTGTTTTGAGACAGGTTTTGCTATGTAGTTCAGGCTGGCGTCATACAACTTCTCTGGAGATAGGCAATTAGCAACCAGCTATGTTTTCCTGAGAACCTCAGCCTCGCTCAGCACTGTCCTCTCTTCTTCATTGCCTCATTATCCCTTTGCCTTTAATTTGGCTTCAAACCCTGTCTCTGGGTTCCTCTGTCCACCCCTTTACTTTCTGATGACCTATATGGTATGTAAGGCACAACCATCATATGGCTCACTATGACCTTAAAAGCAGACTTAAAGATAAGTTGAAAGCCTATACTTACATGAATCCATTTCCCTGGCAAGAACATGGACCGATACCTTATGTCTCCTTGGGGCATCTATTGCCAACATTTCCTAGGGAGAAAGAAGAGGAAAGTCACCCTGCTGCCCCGCAAAGGAACCCTAAGTGAGGCTGTTTTTGAAGACTAAACCATCAGCCATCAGACAGATAGAGATGCTTCCCTTTCCTTTTATATTCTGCCTTTGGGTGAGGGTGTATGGTGGGGCTCAAACTCAAGTGCTTCTGAATATCTGGTGAATGTTCTATCATCGAGCTAAAATCTCAGCCCTGGAAAGAATTATTCTGAACACATTTACACACAGGAAAATAGTCCAAGGAGATTAGTAAGCTGTTCAGATTCCCATGATTAACATGTGCCTCCATGGGGATCAAGCACCTATCTTAGCACTCCTTGGGATGCACCTGGTGATTTTCAGTGTCTATAGAGAGATGACCTGAGTTTACTTAGGGGACAACCATAGCCCTTGCTTCTCTTAAGAACCTTCCCAGATTCTGCACCAAAGCATTGTTGCTAAGATTTGGCTCCTCATCTACTGAAAGGGAAAGGAAATCAACACTTTTCAAGTCCTGCTGTGTGTCAGCCAGTCTCCTAACCCTCTGTAAGTTAAACTTCATGGTGATGCCTTTTTTGGCGACAGGGGCTTTCAGACGCAGAAATACTGACTTGCATGAGGTATGCAGCCCCTAAGTGACAACTGCTCTCTCTGCTCCCCATGTTACTTTGAGGGATGGCCCTTGGTTACAACTATGAATGTCAGCAGTGTTGGGCTGGCAAGTGGATCTTGTGGAGAAACACCTCCTGACCAGTCCCTGATGCTGGACTTTTGCTCTTTTCCAAAGAAGCTTCCTCCGATGCCTCAGCCAGGTTCACAGTTCATATCCTCAGAGGGGCAAGACTAAAGTTAGTTATGGGGCAGTGATTATATAAGCCTGGTCCTGTATGGCTGCAAAGGAGGCCCTGCAGGCGTCGCGGTCAGGCTGTCCATTGTGGCTGCCCCACTTCCTGCCAGCAGAACATGCAGAGGCCCACAGGCTGCTCTAATCTCCATGGCCTCCTTAGGGAGCTCGGCCTTTGCCGGCCTCCAAGAACATATATCACTGACAATTTCTCACTCATTGGATTAGGAAGTTTGCTTCCAAAGGTCTATATATTTTTATTTATTTTTTTAGAGACACGGTCTTATCAAGAGACATGCTGGTCTTGAACTTGTACTGATCCTCCTGCCTCATTCTATTCAACACTGGGATTGTAAGTATGAGCCTCCACACCTAGCTCAAAGATCTATTCTCTATTGTTTTTCATTCAACTGTCATTACCCTCTTGTCAACCTATACCAGCAGACCAAACACTTGATTTCAGGATTATTCTCCATTTCTTGACCAACTCTGGACAATCTGAATTTTTAATGAAATAAACCACTTTCTTGTAAACTGTGATTTAAGGCTCATTACAATTGTACAAGATATTTGTAGGTATTCTAGCCATGAAAGGCTCTTGAATAAAATCAGTTTAGAAAATGTTTTGTTAATCAAAATTAAGTAACTACTTGTGGTGATCCTCCTGCTACAGCCTCTAAATGTTGGGATTACAATCATGTGCCACCATACCCAGTAAGCCGGGTACTTATTTGTAAGTTTTAATAAGTAACATATTTGTAGAAAGCAAAAAGCCTTACCGTGGTGGTAAATTGCATTACAAATTGCCTTTCTTTGAAATTCCATAATAATAATAACAGTACATTAAAATGCATATGTCAGGCCAGGCAGGCTGGTGTACACTGTAATCCTGGCATTTGGGAGGCTGAAGCAGGAGGAACCCTTTGAGTTTCTAGCCTAGGATACAAAGTGAGTTCAAGGCCACTTTGAACTGCTTAATGAGATACTGTCTCAAAAAGGCAAAAAAGGAAAGAGAAAAGGTGCATACCTTAGAGGTAGAAAAGATCTGTACATGACCACCCTCTTTCGTAGGCAACGGGGGAACAAACACCTAAGTGGGCATGGCAGCACACCCATAATACCAGCAGTTAGGAGGCTGAGGCAGGAGGATTCCAAATTCTAACCAGTGCAGGCAACTTAGCAAGACCCAGTTTCAAAGAAAAGGGCTGAGTGTGAAGGCTCTAGTATCCCAAACAAACAAAAATCATCATTACTTATCCCCAGAAAGTGAACCAGTATTTTTTTTTTTTTTTTTTTTTTGTGTGTGCAGGGTCTCACTATAGTTCAAACTTGGAGTGATCCTCCTGTTTTCCGCTTCTCTAGTGCTGGGATCACAGATGTGGGCCCACCATGCCTGGACTCCATCACCTGCTCAGCACACCTGGGGGTGAGGCTGGCCCAGGAACCTTAGGCAAGCACTTGGTCTGCTGAGCTATCTCGCCGGCCCTAAAATTTTTATCTATGTATTTTTAAAAAATGTATTTATTGATTTACTTATTTATTTTTGGCAGAACCTGGCAGATCCTTTCACTTGCCAGGGAAGCACTTATTCTACTGCCTGAGCCATCTCCCTGGTCCTATGTGTATTTAGTACAGGGTCTCACTACACAGATATGGCTCATAGTGATTCTGCTGTTTTCAGCTTCCCAAGTGCTTACAGGTGTGTTCTACCATGCCCAATCTCAATCACCATCTCAGTGCACCCCAAGGGTGGGGCCCGCATGGCATTGTGGGGCTTGAAGCTGCAACTGCCTAAGCAGGCACTTTAATCCACTGAGCTATCTGGCTGCCTTTACTAGTTTCCAGTGGTAAGTAAACACAACCAGAATTTATTTTATGCACAAAAAACCTTATACATCAAGGAGGAAAACACATTCTGATTTACAGCATCAAAGTCTTAGAGACTATTTATTAAATGCTACTAAATGCTAGTCACTTTACACATCTTATTCTAACAATAATACAATCAATCTCTGTTTTGTAGATAAGAACAGAGATAAGTAACATGGCTAAGGTCACAGAACTACCAGTTGGTGGCAGGGCTGAGCCACAGGTCTGCATGCAGAGGCCTCACAGGCCTGTTGCTCCACAGATAAAGAACCTCAAGAGACCCTAAGATGAGCTACTGAGGTTAGCAGACCTGAGACACCACTTTGCACAACTGAATAGCCTAGCTGGGAATACGTTTTACACCTAAGTCTCAATATGAACTGTCTACATTTCTTCTAACAGTAAGAGGTCAGAAGATGCCCCAAATACTTACGCTTACAAAACAGCTCTAGGAACCCAGCCTGAATGGGGTCAAAGCAGCCACACATAATGTAGCACTTATTTGTCCATCAGTTAAAATCTAAGTAAGTAAATAAATACAACTTACCTTGTAGAATTTGATGATATCTTCCTTAGTTAATGTCTTTAAATATGAAACTTCTATATTATCTGAAAAGATAAACAATACATTTTAAATATTTCTACACTATTTAGTGCAAAATAACACACCAAACAGTAATACACTTTGCTCTAAAACTCCCAAGTATCCACATTTTTTTTTAAGTGTTTCTACAAATAGGAAGGGAAGATTCCAAGTAAAAGTAAGCAGATACAGTGCTCTAGGGAAAAGTGGGGCCCAGAAATCATGCCCACCAGGGTTCACCTCCTGCCTCTGTGTTGTTGGCTGAAAGATCCTGGGTTAGTCACTTCAACTTGACTAAGTCTCAGTTTCTGCTTGTGGAAAATGGGGAATAACTACTTGATAAGATTGATGTAAGAGTTCAGAAAATGACAGCAGGGCTGGGGAGATGGCTCAGTGGAATAAGTGCTTCCCTGGCAAGCACAAAGGCCTGAGTTCAATCCTTGGTTCTGCCAAAAAAAAAAAAAAGATAAATAAACTAAAGAAAATGACACCTGAGGTCAGGCACATGGTAAGTGCCAAATTAAGGGAGATATTACTGTCATGAATAGGAGATCCAATTCTAGAAAGAGAAGGAAACTGAGTCCCCAAAAGGTGACTGGCTAAAATCTTCAGTTTACTGGCATTACGAGTAAGAACACAACTCAGGTGCTCTGTTGTTAGTCTCTATTCTGAAGGGTAAGTAAAAGGAAGCTAATAGGAGACTTCATGAAGTACAACTCTTCCAAAAGGGAAAGCAGGGACAAATCTTTAGAGATTTCTAACTCCAAATGTTTGAACTCCTGTACTTCTAGGGTAGCACTTGCCTCAAGGAAGTTCAATCTACTTTTTCAACTGTTCAATGGTACTGGAAATAGATAGCTATGTATCTATGCTTATTAATAATATAAAGAGGGCTGGCCAAATGGCTCAGTGGATTAAAGCACCTGCAAGCAGGTACAGGGGCTTCCCTGGGGCCTGCCATGCTGGCCTTGCCCCTGGGGCACACTGAGGCGGCCAGTGAGATTGGATGTGTTGCTACACACACTGTAATTCCAGCACATGGGAGGCTGTAAACAGGAGAAACACTACAAGTTTGATTTAGTAGTGAGACCCTAAACACCCTGTAGACCCTTCCCTAAAATATAGAAAAATTTAAAGATAGTGAGATTAAATTTGTTACTAATACACTAAGGTGAGGTAGATTTAGCTCTAGTTTTGGAGAGGTAAAGGAGGTAAGTGTTTCTAGCAGGAAATGGTTCTTACATTAAAAAACATCTTTAGAAGTCTTACAGCGCTGCCAAATCAATACTGAAACATCTACAGAATGTATACCATTCCACAGCTTTGTTTGAAGGTTCTCGCATTTTAAACTTAAATGCTGGGCTCTACCTTCACCTTACCTCTATCAAAATTGTATTGCTGAGAGATGATCTCCCCCCAGTATTTAGCACACTCTGCAGACAGCTTCTTTGGTTTGTCTAGTCGACGAATTGCTAATGCTTGAATGTGTTTTTGGAAGGCCTCTTCCGTCATGTCTTCTATGGACTTTTCCATGGTAATCAAGAAGGCTTCCACTCTGCTTTCCAGGTAGTGAGGAGGCTTTTCTGACTGGATGATGAATCGCAAGCCCTGAATGCCATTGGCTCGCCGAGGCCCACTGAAGACAATATAGCCTGAAACAACACCAGTAAGTCAAGCTCTTGCCATCTGAGTTTCAGGTCACTTTTGATCTCTCAGGGAAAACTAAATCAACTTTAGAGCTTTAGATTATGCACCTCTGAGAAACATGAAGAGAAAGTTGTGGATGACATTTTCTTCTTAGAAAAAAACCCCAATTCTATTCATCAGACTTCTCACTCTCTGCTAGCTAATTCCCATCAATCAAAACTGAAGTTTCCTCATTTCTAGGAAATGCTGTCCTCATTTTCATCCCCTATTCACTGGTTCTAATTCTCTTTGCTTTAACAACTAAATTCCTTATAGGAACAGAGTGCTACTGTTGCACTTCCTGTTAGGTAACCTGTTCTTGCACCACTCCTAGCTTGTGAGTCCACACCCTGCCACCTTTCAGCACCTTTTTCTAGACTGACCTCCCACCTCTCACTTCTGTGCCTCAGGGTCCTACTTCTGAGGAGCTCCCTATCTTCAGCCTAGCTTTATTTATTTATTTATTTATTTATTTATTTATTTATTTATTTATTTATTT
>PVKA01052980.1:0-11449 GCA_004027165.1 Ctenomys sociabilis
TCATAATCAAGGACAAAGTCTGCTTAATTGGGCTGAAAAGGCAGTGGCTAGAGGCTAAAGATAACACAGAAGAAAGTTTGTATGCTTGCTTAGATGAAACATGGCATTCTTCTCTATATGATTAACTGTTCCCAGCAAATAGAAGGCAGTGAGGTCAAAAGTACAAGGCTTTAAAGTACAGACAGAAATTTATGATAGTCGTGTTTAACATTGAATGATATGGTACACCTGTGCTCATTAGCTGCATGCTATTCTTGTGTAGAGAAACTGTATAAAATTAGCTGTGAATAAAGAAGCGGCATGCAGAAGCAACTGCTGCTTTCTCGCTCTGTATCCCCCGTGTCCCGATTCTTTGTGTGACCCTTACCCAGGGACCCGAGTGCACTAGACACTCACGACACCTCCCACAGCACTTTCTACCTGAGACCCCACTAACCAGCCACAGGCTTCCTTCACTCCTGTTAATGCCAGCCTCAGTGCCTGAAGAGAGTAGACAAAGGAGATGAAACCAAAGGAGAGGGGCTGTTCTCTCATCAAGTAGGAGCACAGCGATACATTTCAATGATAACTGGTGCAAAAGTAAAGATTCAAGAAGATTCTATTTTTTTTTTTTTAATTTATTTATTTATTGCAGTGTCTCACTACACATCATGTACTCTTTTTGCGGGGGGGGGGTCAGCTCAGCCCGCCCTGGGGGAGGGGCTGGCATGGCATGTGGTGCTGGGGATCGAACCGCGGTCCCTGAGAGCTTGCCTAAGCTTGCCAAAGCAGGCACTTTAGACCACTGAGCTATCTTGCCAGCCCCACAAGAAGATTCTAGTTCCTTCTCCAGACCAAAGCTCTAAGGACTTAATCTCAGCTTCTGCCAACAGCTACATCTCACAAGAAACGGTATAACTTCAGTGCTCTCAGACACAAGAAACTTGGGAACCCACCTGCAGGCACGGGGATCATCACTCGTTTCTTCTGCTTAGCTTGTCCTGCTCCTCTGCAGATCACACATGGATTTGTGATGATAGAGCCACGGCCACCACATCTCCGACATGTGGAACGCATCACAAAAGGGCCCGTGTTAATGGTTTCCTGATGAAAAAGAGAAGAAAAATGTAAGTATGTAGATAAATGGACACCTGAGGAAAATGTTTCATTAAAACATTTGTCTTGGATGCATGTATCTAAAAGCTAACAGGAGGTTAGGTGGATGGTACCCACCTGTAATCCCAGGACTCAGGAGGCTGAGGCAGGAGGACCGGTGTGAGTTCAAGGCCAGTATGAAATACATAGTGAGACCCTTTCTCAAAAAACCAAACAAGGCCAGGGATATCAGTGCATAGCACCTGCCTGGCAAGTGTGAGATCCTGAGTTCAATTCCTGATATCAAACAAAATAAAAAACAATAGGAGCAAGAGCTCATTAATCCAACCACCAAAGAAGGCTGAGGCAAGAGCCCTGCAACTTTGAGTCCTAAAATACATCGATTTCTCACTTCCAGACTATCATTCTACTGACAGAAGAAATATGAAACACTACCTGAGAACTCAAAAAGCTGAGCTATATATTTAAAGTTGCAATATATTTATGCAATTTTATCTCCCACTAGTTACAAAAGTAAGAACTGGGAATACAGGAAAATAAAGAAGTGACAGATATAAACCCTCTTCTACCCACCCTGAGCTGTCATGCTGGTCACTGAACCTGTGACTCCAAGGCTTAAGTCTACATCCTAGCTCCTAATACCCCAGGGTCCTAAATCTGTTCCTCTTGACTAGTTCAGGGTACTGAATGTCATTGGTATTCAAAGGGTTTGAGGGTGTCTTCAGAGGGAATTGCTCTGCTGAAAACATGTGAAAAAGAAGACACTAAGCACGGGATCAATTACGCAGGGATTACATTCAAACTGACAGGCAGTGTTCACATGTACCCTCCCACTCATGCTCCTCCAGGAAACAATTTCTCCCTTATTCTCCACACAAAACCTCTTTTACTCCATCTTTACCTCTCCAGCTCCTTCAGGAGCTCCCCACCCCTCCCCAGAGTTGGCAGATCCATTGATACATAGAAGCTGGTTATGTTTACGTCTTCAGACCTACAGAGGCAATGAGGACATTATCAGATGCACACTTGACATAGCAGATCAAACAAAATAGAGGTAGATAAGAAAATGTTGCCAGGCGTGGTGGCACAGGCCTGTAATCCCAGCACTCGGGAGGCTGAGGCAGGATTGTTGTGAGTTGGGACCAGCCTGTGAACTGCATAGTGAGACCCTGTCTCAAAAAGCCAAAAAAAAAAAAAAAGAAGTTATTCTTTTTTTCTTGACTCTGACTTCATGGCAACCAATCCCATTTTGGTACTGAGGACTGGACCCAGGGCCTCACACATTTGCGACCATTGAGCTGTATCCTAGCACACCCTGTATGTGTGTGTGTATGTGTGTGTGTGGGGGGGGTATTGAGTAAGCCACAACCTCAGTATTCTTCTTAATTTTTTATTTTATTAGGATTTCACTAATGTACTAAAGGGCTGGGGATACAGCTCAGCAGTATAATGCCTACCTGGCAAGTGCAAGTTTGTGAGTTCAATTCCTGGTACCAAAAAAACAAAGAAATTAAAAAAAATATCTAGTCACTAATTCACTAAATTGCTTAGGCTGAGCTCAAACTTGTAATCCTCTTTCCCAGCCTCCCAGAGTACTAGAAATTAGAGCCATAAACCACCATGCTCATCTCAGAGTATTCTTTCTCTCTCCCTCCCTCCCTCTCTACTGTTCTCTCCTTCTCTCTCTTTCTCTCTCTCTGGCTTTCTGAGACAGGGTCTCACTATGCATTTCAGGCTGGCTTTGAACTCATTTTGTAGCCCAGGTCTCCAACATGCAATGATCCTCCTGCCTCAGCCTTGAGTGCTGGGATTACAGGAGTGTGCCACCATGTCTGGCCTATTCTTTTTTTTTTTTTTTTTTTTTTTTTTTGCAGTACTGGGGATTGAACTCAGGACCCTGCACTTGCCAGGCAAGCATTTATTCTACTGAGCTATCTCCCCAGGCCCTACAGTATTCTTTCTGTACTTGTCCCTCGCCATTAAGATAAAAATTTTGTAGAAAATTTATATTTACATATTATTCTAGAATTGTATTTTGTCCTTCTGTCCCCTTCCCCATGCTTGGAATTGAACTGAGAGCATATGCTAAGCACACACTCTACCAACTAAGCTGCATCCTTGACACTGAGAAGCTAAGTAAAGAGTGCCTGTGAGCTGGAGTGTCTGTTACCCAGTATGAATTAACAATTCTTTTTTTTTGCGGAACCGGGGATTGAACTCAGGCCCCTGTGCTTATTCCACTGAGCCATCTCCCTGGCCCCCTGAGTTAGCAATTCTGAAGTTCCTTTAGTATGTTACTTGGCTATAGGATTGAGCAAATAAACAAGTACATCAAGGATAATCAGAGCCAGATTTTTTTGTTTGAAGAAAATTATAAATATGCAACAATTAGGGTGATTTCATAGCTTATGATATATGTATGTATATATGTGAATACAGACATTTGTAAAGAGATGTAGATGTACGCATGCATATTTATACATGTGCACACACATTTTTTTCCTGGCTCAGTCTATTAAAAGGTTTATTAGAAGTGATGCACCAGGAGGAGTAACACTAGAGCTCAGATCTGGGTTTCATGTTCCATTAGGAACTAGCAGGAACCAGGACACTGGTAATGGCTGATTCCTGGACAATAGCAGATCATTTATAAGTAAGTTTAGCTGAGAATATCTTGTTGAGATGGAAAGTAAGAAATTGCTACAAGTATGACTAAACTACTTTCAAAGGACACAGGCCAGACACAGCACACACCTATAATCTCATTTGGGAGGCTAAGGCAAGAGAATCCCCCTGAGTTTGAAAGAATCCTATGCTACATAGGGAGTTCTAGGCCAGCCATAACTATACAGTGAGACCCCATCTCAAAATAAATAAATAAGAGGCCAGGGAGACAGCTCAGTGGAATAAGTTCTTGCCTGGCAAGCACAAGGTCCTTAGTTTGATCCCTGGCACTGCCAAAAAATAAAAACTAAATAAAAATAAGCACCAAAATAAATAAATAAAATAAAAAGACACAGGAGTCAGTTACCTATACTTCACAGGCCAATTTAAACTCAGAAGGACTTCCTCAGGAACAATTGGAATATCAAAATAACTACTCAGGTTGTAACAGTAAATAAAATAAGAATCTCTACATCCATACTGATATAAACTAATAAATAGAAAAGAGGAAGTCTTCCTTTAAATAGAATGTCAACTGCTAGGCACACTGACACATGCCTGTAATCCTAGCTCTCAAGAGGCGGAGGCAAGAGGATTTCTATGAGTTCAAGGCCAATTTGGGCTATATAATGAGTTTAAGGCCAGTTGAAATACCTAGTGAAGCCATATTTCAACCCTCCTAAATAAACAAACAAAAATAAACAGAATTACAACTAATACCACAAACAGTATACTAGACTCTGAAAAATCACTATTTTGTAATTATCATGGTAGTAACTGATTTCAGTGAGAATGATCAACAGATACAAAAACTAGAAGGTTAAAGTTGGAGCAAGAGTTTCAAGACACCTTACCACAATTTATTACTTTGAAGAGAAAAATGTAACATTTTAGTAAAAAGTCTGAAAACTAGTCTGACAAACAATCAAGCTGGGTGTGGTGGCACATGTCTATAATTCCAGCACTTGGGAGGCTGAGGAAGAAAAACTGCTGCAAGTTCAAGGCCAGTCTGGACTACATTAGTTCAAGATCAGCCTACACTACATAGTGAGACCCTGCTTCAAAAAAACCAAACCAAAAAACAATCCACCAAAATCCAAATAATCATGATCCTTGTAATGGTGTCAATAATGGGACAAGCTGACATCTTAACAGTTCCTCATATGCTACACTAAAAAGAACACATCTTCTCTGTGACAGTTTTGTATCTACCTTCCTTTGTGTGATGTTTCTGCCAAAAACAATCTGAATCTTATGAACCAAAATTAAGAGACATTCTGTTAAGCGGTCTACAATCTTCAAAATTTTTAAGGTCGTAAAAGAAAAGAGGCTAGGGATATAGCTCAGTAACAAAAATGTCTGACTGGCAAGTACCAAGGTCCTGAGTTCAAGTCCCAGTACTGGAAAAAGTCATCTCAAAAGAAAAAGACTGCCAGGGGTGGTGGTATACACCTATAATCCCCACAGTAGGAGACTGAGGCAGGAGGAATGCTTTGAGTTCAAGACCAGATGCTAAACACTCAGATCACTGAGAGTACAAGTCAAGCTTGGGCTATGTACTGAGTTCATAGTCAGCCTAGAATACATAGCGAGACCCTACGTCATTTAAAAAAAAAAAAAAAAAAAAAAAAATTTGACAATTGAAAATATAAATGATACTGTATCAATATAAAATTTTCTTATTATGGGGCCAGGAAGATGGCTCAGTGGAATAAGCGCTTCCCTGGCAAGTGCAAGGGTCTGAGTTCAAACCCCAGTTCTGCAAAAAATAAAATAAATAAAAAACAAAATTTTCTTATTTTGAGAACTGTATTATGGTCACATACATAAAAAGAACATTTATATTCTTAGAAAATACACACTGAGTATAGTTTACAGATGCTAGTTAGAGTCATGCCTCTAAGATTCTGTGTCTGGTTTGCTACTCACAAAGTTAAGGAATGTGATCTGGCAAAATTCTTAGTTGGTAAATGAAGGAAGTACAACTGTGCTGCATGAAGCAAAAAGGGAGAAATTTTTTGGAGAAGTGTAATGTTTGAAGTAGGGGAGAAAAGGAATATAAAAAGGCATTAAGATGTGTTATGTACATGTACCAATTTCCCAGAATGAATATAATCATTATGTACTGCAAAGATGTACTAATACAAATAAAAAATAAAAAAGGTTAAACAAAAAGAAAAGAAAATACACACTGAAATACACACTGAAGTATTTGGAAATCAAGACACCCACACACAGAGAGAAGAATCAAAACAAAATGGCAAAGCAAATAGGACAAAGTATTTAAGATGGGTAAATCTGGATAAAAGGAATGAGGGAATTGGGTCATTATACTAGTCTATTAAGTATGTATTATATAAAAGTTACCAGGGCGGGGGAAATGGCTCAGTAGAATAAGCGCTTATCTGGCAAGTGCAAGGGCCTCAGTTCAATCCCCAGTTCCGCCAAAACATGAAAAATTAAAATACAATAAAAAATTAAAGTTACCAAAAATGATAAAAAAAAAAAAAGACTTCAAGCAAAACCTAAACCTTTCCTGATTTTCAAATTACCTAAATATCTCAAAGCACATTTTCTGCCCAAGACAGAGAACGACTAGAAAGGTACAGAATACTCCAAATTAAACAGTCGGAGATAGCTCAGCAAAGTAAGTGTTGCCTGGCAAGCACAAGGCCCTGATTTCAACCTGATACTGTAAAATGAGGAAAAGAAAAAAAAAACAAAAAACAGTTTGCCCAACTATGAAGTCTTAAGGTCCTAGGCATGCCCAAAATAAATACCCTTACAAGCACCACAGAAAGGTGGTGGAGTGGAGACAGCAGAAAGAATGGACCCTTACCATGCCGGAGCCACCACAGTAGTGGCAATGCTGCACCTTCGTACCAGGCTCATTCCCCTTGCCATCACAGCGATCACAGGTATCCATGATGTTCACGGTAAACTCCTTGTTAACACCCTTGGCAGCTTGACTGAACGTCAACTCCATGATGTACTAAGAAACCAAGGTATATATAGCTTGTCATTCTCCACTCTACAACCACTGGTAATGCTCTACTTTATAGGACAGCACTGCCATCCTTATAGTTATTATTCAACTACTGTACTTACAGGTACTTAGGTGAGGATAGGTGTTCCTATCCTGCTCCTTGAGATTTTTTTATTTTGTTTTTTTGAGACAGGGCCTTGCTATGCAGTTCAGGCCAACCTTGTGTTCACTTTGTCACCCACACTAGTCTCATAATAATCTTCCTGCCTCAGCCTCCTGAGTGCTGGGATTACAGGCATGCACCACCACGTCCAGCCCCTTGAGATTTTTAAGGTACACTGTATTTTTTTTTTTGAGATAGGGTCTCACTGTGCAATTTCAGGCTGACCTGATATTCACTGTGTAGGTGAACCCGCACACAATCCTTCTACCTTAGCCTCCAAAGTGCTGAGACTGCAGGTGTGTGCCATCATACCCAGCTACAAATGTCTAATGTAAGTGAAAATATTACTTTCCAACAAGCTAAAAGTGTTCAAGATAATATTTATGTGTAGTACTTGCTATAGTTTGATCTATGGTATTCTAAAAGGCCCATTTCTTAAAGGCTTGATTTCCAACTAGTTGCTAAAAGTGGTGAATCTCAGAGATGGAACCTGGTAAGAAGTTTTAGGTCACTGAGGACATTCCTTGAAGGAGACTGTGGGTCACAGTTCCTCTATTTTTTCCTTTGCAGCTGGAATGAAGTAACTGTGCTGTACTATGCATAAACTACAATGATATGCTTCCTCATCATAAGCTCATAAACAATACGGGGCCAAAATGACTTGGGACTAAAATCTCTGAAAGCAGAGATTTTATTCTCTGAAAACCAGAATAAACCTTTTCTCTCTTTGAACTACTTACTTCAGATATTTTGTTTAACTATGGAAAGCTGAGTAACATCACTTACTAAAAACCTGACCTGTGAAGAGTCATGATTTTTTTTTTTTTTCAGAAGTCCAGATTTTTATTTTGCCTTTCTGAAACAAGGTCTCATCATGCAGTTCAGGCTAGTCTTGAGCTCACATAGTAGCCCAGGCTGGTCTCAAACTCACAACCATCCTTCTGCTAGCCTCCCAAGTGCTAAGATTACAAGTATGTGTCATCACGCCTGTATAGTTATAATTTAGATCATGAAGCTTTCTCCCTGCCTCTTCAACTCTGACAGTGTCCTATTAAGAACATAAATACAATCCCAGCACTCGGGAGGCTGAGGCAGGAGGATTGTTGTGAGTTCGAGACCAGCCTGGGCTACAAAGTGAGCTTAAGGCCAGCCTGAACTGCATAGTGAGACCCTGTCTCAAAAAGACAAAAAAAAACCATAAATACGAAAGCAATTCCATGCATCTTCCTGCTGGATTGAGCTCCCCTGGACAAGTCCCTTACACACAAATTACAAACTCTGAGGACCATGGCACTGACTCCATAAGCAACTTTCAAGAATATACTTGAAATGGATATATTCATTACTACCTATAGGATTTTTCAAATGCTGTAATTATTTCCTACCAAATGCCTGTTTTGCCTTTCTGAGAAACAGAAACTGATAAAAATCTGCATCACACGTAGCATCCTAAATTCTAGTCATCCTGCAAAAGAAGCAACTTACTTCCTGAGGTTGATCAAATACACTCTGGAAATCTCCAAAAGAAGATGACGAAAACTCTCCAAATATCTTCCTGAATAGCTCTTCTGGGTCAACAGAAGGGCCTCCCCTCCAGTAGCTCTGTCCGGAGCTGCTGGCCCCAGAATCAAAGCCAGCAGAGCCATAAGTATCATATTGCTTCCTTTTCACTTCATCACTCAACACCTACAATAACAAAGGCAGAGCCATCAGGCATTTCTTGGTCATCTGAGGCCCAAGAACACAAACACATAAAGTAATGCAATTGCGGCATTTACTAAGAAGCCCCTGTGCAAAAATATTGTGGGAGAGTCTCTGGAATGGCTGGTACTGTTTCTTTAGGACCTAGAGAAGACAGAGATGATTTCACTGGACTCTTAAGTATGGAACCTGGAGTACTTTAAAATGTCTTATAAAAAAAACAAAAAACAAAAAACCAGCAGTTGCCATGCTGGAGAAATGCTTGTCAATCCTCACATGACCTCAAAACTACCCTATACTTTTCCATCTCTTCAAAGGAGACACTGGTTGGCAGAGAACTTACATTTCCTATCCTTCACTCTTTGTGGAGAGGTCTGGAAGCTAGAGCAAGAGCAACAGCAGGCAGGAGGAACAGCAGTAACAAGGGGCATAGAGAGTGTATCATGTAAGCAGTTATGTAGAAGACGATACTGAGTCTTCAGTATATATTCATATATATTCAGGTTATGACACAAATCCATTAGTTGGGACTCAATAAATGCAAACAAAAGAAGTGCAACTAGTGAGTGACAGGAAAAAAATGGTGTTTACTTTATCTCACTTTTATTGAGGTGTTGAGGAATAAGCCCAAGGCTTTAGGAATGCTAGGCTTTTTATTTATTTATTATTTATTTATTTATTTTTGTACACAGGGTCTCACTATGCAGCCCACATTCATAGTGATCCTCCTGCTTTCTGCCTCCCTAGTGCTGGGATTACAGGCAAGCGCCACCAGGCGGGGCCGGGAGCAAGCAGAAGCAGGAATCGAACCCTGGCCGCTGCGCTTACCTAAGCAAGCGCTCAGTCCGCTGAGCTATACCGCTGGCCCTGGAATGCTAGGCTTTTCCACTGAACTATACTTGCAGTCCCATACTGTATCTCTGTTTACGTTTTACCTTTGGATTAAAAATGAAAGAAAATGCACAGCACTAGAGATCAAGCAGAAGTGTTCTTCACAGGGAAAAGCACTTCCAGTTAGAATGGACTCAGGCAAACAGCTCAGAGCCCAAGGTATTTATTAGGAACCACAGCTAAGACACAAAGAATAAAGAGAGGAAGGAAGAACCTGGCTCCCCGGTAGCTTTTGGTTCCAGCCTTTCTGGAAAAAAATGGAGAAATTTCTGTTTTGGGTTCCTCTGCCTTATTCATTGAGCACAGTATAGAGATTAAATATACAGGGCCTGTAAAGCTAAACTGCAAACCCAGTCCCTTTTACTTTGACACAAGACCTAAGTTTCGCAGGCTTGCCTTAAACTTAGGATCCTTCACCCCAGCCTCATAAATAGCTGGGATTATAGGAATGTGCCACCATCCCCGGCTTATCTTATCTTTAGTAGCATTTCTCTGGGATATAGAAATAAGCAAGATGCTAGAATAAAACTCTCCAGCACTTGTCTCTGCAGAAACACTGGATCAAATGACTATCAGTAAAATTTTTAGGGGCCGGGAAGATGGCTCAGTGGAATAAGCACTTCTCTGGCAAGCGCAAGAGCTTGAGTTCAATCCCTTCTATGCCCCTTGTTACTGTTGTTCCTCCTGCCAAAATAAATAAATAAATAAATAAAATAAGGTGACTTGCTGAACAGACACTGCTTTCCCAGGGACAATGTCACAAAACAGGCCATCCTGTGCAGCAAAACAAATACTGATTCATGCAGAGTTCTATGACAGTGACCACAAGCACAACAATCACATTACCTCATAGGCTTCTGCCAGTTGGGAGAATTTCTCCTTAGCTTTGGGATCATCCTTATTCGTGTCAGGGTGATATTTCTTGGCAAGCTAAAGGGAAATAATAAATTATAATGGAAAGATAATAGTTATTAAAATAGAACCCAAATACAAATCACAATTATGCCTTTATTTTATTTTCAGTACTGGAGATTGAACCTAGGGCCTCAGGAAAGCACTTTACTACAAAGTCATATCTCCTGTCCCTTTTACTTTTTTATTTTAACACAAGATTTCACTAAGCTATGCAGGCTGGTCTCAAACTTGCAATCCTCTTGCCTTAGTTCCTCAAAAAACTGGGATTACAAGAGTGCCTAGGGCACTAAAGAAGTTCTAAGAGGAATTTTTAAATTTTTAATTTCAATAAGCTAAAACAATATTCTTAGTGTACCCTACCTAAGTTATGAGGATGGCCATTCTGAAATATATCACTGGGTTCTGTGTGAAAATAAAACTTGCCTCTAGTCTGAAAAAGTGTAAAGCACCACAGACAATTTAAAGAGATTACATATGGCTGCATCTGTAGCTTATGTGCAAAGAATAAAGATTCATATCATACATAAGAATGAATCTGTGGCAAGCAGACAAAATCATGACATGGCTCATAGCACAAAGATTTAAAAGGAATGGAGGGCTGGGAAGATAGCTCAGTGGTATAGTGCCTGCCTGGCAAGCATAAGGTCCTGAGTTCAATCCTGGTACCAAAAAAAAAGCAAATGGAATTTTAAAATGGTGCTGGGTACCATGGGTACATGCTTGTAATCCCAGTCCTCAGAAGGCTGGGGTACAGAGTAAATTCAAGGCCAGCCTGAACTGCAGAGAAGGTTCAATAACACACACATACACGCGCGCGGCAGGAGTAAAGTTCAGCAAAAAAGGAAAATGAAGAAGTGGAAAAGAAAGGTCCTGAGTTTGATTCCAGTATGACAAAAAAAAAAAAAAAAAAAAAAAAAAAAAAAAAAAAAAAAAAAAAAAAAAAAAAAAAAAAAAAAAAAAAAAAAAAAAAAAAAAAAAAAAAAAAAAAAAAAAAAAAAAAAAAAAAAAAAAAAAAAAAAAAAAAAAAAAAAAAA
>PVKA01052981.1:0-11448 GCA_004027165.1 Ctenomys sociabilis
CCTCTCATAGAATTATGTAGAAGCACAGCGTTATCTATCCCAACTGTACTGTCTATACACACACATCCTGATTTTTTCTTTCTACAACCCTTCCTTTGTCTACACCTGACAAAAGTGGGCACTCCGTTGACATTCAACTACCTTAGGTGTTTGAACTCGACACCACAATCCAACACAGTCCAGCATTCTGCAACCATAGAGAGTTATTCAAAGAAATTGTCGACCATATCCATTTACAGCTCAGCTTAATATTATGGGCTCACGATGTATACTTCATTTTTATACTTTTATACTTTTCTGCTGGAAATTGTGTGTCAGGTATTTAGTCCTAGGGACAGGAAGGTGCCTGAGATACTGACATGTGCCACAGGCTGCATTCTTGCTCTCCCCTTCCATTCTGCTACGACAATGGCTTATCATCTCTGAGCTATGTCCCTCCAGGTGTCCTTGAAGGGCCAGCAGTGACAGCCTCCCTTGGGCTGGGAGCGTCCATTGGTAGGATGGGTTACTACCACAAAGGGGCTGAGTCCCTAACAAACTTGGCAGCCAGCAACCTTCATCTGTGCCTGCTCTTCAGCTGTGCTAGTGTGTAAAGTTATGCTGGCTGTGTCTGCAACCTGCTCTGTGAACTTAGGCAAGTTTCTTTCCCTCTCTCACGCATTGGTTACTTCTCCTAGAAATGGAGGAGTTTGATGAAACCTTCAAGCTTCCTTCCAAGGGGCAGCACTTAGGTCCGGAGAGCGGTTTTGTCCTGGTGCCCTGAAGCTGGATTGCCTGCTTTTTGAATCACCTACATTATCTTGGTGCTATTGTACAAAGACTCAATCTACTCCTTGGTAAATTGGCATAATGATAATATCTGCCCCAAAGGGGAACTGCAAGGATCACCTGACAGCTACCCACTTGTGGGAAAGCAGCAGCTGGCACTGACATGTGGTCAATGGATGGTAGCTACTAGTGCCTTCTCAGCATGCACTCTTGGTTGTCCTTGGGTACCTAACACCATCACACTCACTATGAATCTAAATAGCCCCCAAGCTGCTATGCAAGAGGAGCGGCCTCCCGTTCATACATCCTTTGTGAAGAATGTGATCACATTCTTCATCATCATAGCATTTGGCAATTGGAAAGCCCACTCTGTCCAGTCCTCCTGAGGCTAAGGAGAATTGGGCCAGAATAAGAGGAGGTTTCCGAGGTGTCTGGCCAAAGGACTGGATGTTTCTCTCACTCCTAGGCAGCCTGTTTCTTGATACAGGATTGATTAGTCTAACCAACTCCTTTTAGTCCCCAAACTATTACATTATATAAATAGATTAGTGCAGTGTGAAAATGTGGCTAGAAGGAACTAATGACAGCAGGCTTTCCTGAGAGGAGACTAAAATAAGCATGAAGTTAGCATGCAGAAAAGGCAAGAATAGAAATCCCAGACTCTGGCTGATGTGGACACCACAAACAAGGCTCCATATGGCCCTCAAGTAAGGTGTCCATGGGAACTAACCACAGCTACCACGGAGGGCACCATATAGCTTAGGGAAATGGACCAGTGGGGATCCTCTGCAAGGGGCTCCAAGGTTTCCTTCTGGGTGAATGGCTGGGATGGCCAAGGTCAGGACTTCTGTTTTGACCATGAAAATTAGACACAGGCATGTAAACTAATTGAAAGTGGCTTTGAGCAGAGATGTCCAGGGAGGGCAGTACCAGACGTATTTACCCCAAACTCCTCCCATCATGGCCTCTTGCAGGTGCCAGTGAAGGCTGTCCTCCACTGTCTTTGGTTGTTAGTCAGACTTGGTGGCAAAATTTGAAAAGTACCGGCATGCTGGAAGGAAAAGAGGCCTTTGGCATTGTGGGACTTCAATTTCCTTTCCATTCTCCAATATTGGTTAAATTGTGTCACCTAAAATACATATGGTAAAGCCCTAGGCACATCATAATTAATAATGTAAATGTGCTTGGAAATAGGCTCATTTGTATAAAACTAATTTAGTACTAGTCATATTGGAATTGGAAGGGTCACTAATCAAGTATGACTGATGTCCTTATAAGAAAAGACACAGAGACAGAAACACACAGAAAGTGTGTCATGTGAACATGGCAGAGTCTGGATTCACTAACTAGATTTCATGGCTGAATTCACCCTTCTTCACAAGTTCTTGCAGGAGAGCCCTAACTAACTCCCATGACCTCAGAATGCACCTGTATTTGGAGACGAGGTCTTCAAAGAGCTGATGGAAGGAAGTCACTGAAGCAAGCCTATGTCAACAGGACTGATATCTTTAGAAAAAAAATAGTCACAGCCACACAGAGAGATGGCCAGTGGGTACACAGGGAGAGGAGAATCTCCAAACACAGGACAAAGGCCTGTGGAGGAACTGGCCCTGTCATATGTTCACCCAGGACTTCCAGCCTACAGA
Organism: Ctenomys sociabilis; assembly: GCA_004027165.1. Taxonomy (NCBI): domain Eukaryota; kingdom Metazoa; phylum Chordata; class Mammalia; order Rodentia; family Ctenomyidae; genus Ctenomys; species Ctenomys sociabilis. The sequence goes on from PVKA01052981.1 coordinate 2,415, forward strand.
ACTGTGAGAGTCAATTTCCGCTGTTTGACACAGAGATGGAGTCATGTGGGAAACACCAGAAGACTGCACTTATGCTGCTGAAGCCAAAGAATGCCAAACACTGTCAGAAAGGTAGAAGAGAGGCACAGAATGGGTTCCCCCACAGCCTTAGGAGGAACCAACCCTGTCAACACCTTGACCTCAGACTTATGGCCTCCAGAACTATGAGACCACACATACACCCTTCCCTCAGCCACCTGCTGTGGTGCTCCATCATGGCAGCTGGGGCCTGCCCTCACAGGTTGGCTAGCTCAGCAGTTGGGCTCCCAGCCTTGCTCCTGAAGGCATGAAGAGGCTAGGCAAGGGAAGATCAAGACAGAAGCTGAGGTGGCCATGGAGGGGAGGAGGGGTTGCTTATCCAAGAGTGGCCAATCCAGAGTTCTCCTCAACTCTAACCATTTCTCCACCACACAGTCCAGAGGCTCCTAGACATCTCCAGTGCTGGAAGGAAGCTGAGGGAAACTGTGATGATGCACTGCTCAGCCCACTGCCTGGCAGAGTGGATTCAGTACCAGAGTTAGTGTTCTGAATGGAGTGCCACTCATCCATGAAGCAGGATAGACGTGAGTTGTTTATAGCACAGCGGGTGCACCTTGAGAGAGTCATGGAAAGTGAAGTAAAGCACATGCTGAAGGTTAAACATCACATGGTTTCTCTTACATGAGAAATTCAAAGTATGAATAATGTAAAGAATGGAATAACAAAGATGGTCAGAAAAGAGGAGTGGACTCTATAGAGATGGAAAGAGGATTGTGAGAAGCAGGGAAAAGGGAGGTTGGGAGGGACAGGGGAAGAAAATGGTCAAGATGTGTTATGTCAATGTCCCAATTTCCCTTGAGAAACATGATTATTGTGCATCACAAATGGAGGCTAACAATAAAAATAAAATGAAAACACGAAAAGAAGGAGTTGTTGTCTCTTGCCTTGGGGTGAAAGAGACCAAGGATTCCAGCCCGACCCTCAAGGCTCAGGAATGCTCAAGACCCAAGAGAAGCAGACAGAGCCAGCTCGCAAAGGAGACAGAGCTTTCAAGCCACAACCCACACTAGGCTGTGACAAGGCCCTGCTGTCCACCTCAGGAGGTCTGCACAGGGCCTTTTTGTCCAAAGCTGCTAGTTTTTCTTTTCAGTTGTACAGTGCTAGGGACTCGAACCCAGGACCCTGTGCATGCTAGACTAGTGTTCTACCATGGAGCAAGGTTCCCCAGCTCCAAAATTGCCCTTTTATCCCTTGTACTCTAGCTTAAATTGCTACACAAGGTTTGCATTCTAGAGGACCTGGGAATGTGAGGAGACGAGGTGTGTGTGAAAAGAATCAAGATATGATATGTGTATTTATCAACTCCTTGCATAACTATATTTACCATTCATCACAAACTCATTAATAAAAAAGGTAAGGGAGAATTTGTTTTTTAATACATAACACATCCATGTTTATTTAAACATAATAGAATAGTCATCATTTTACTCATTGGTGAAAGTGAACCTGATCTCCCTAATTTTAGGGTAAAATGGATCATCCAAGAAGATAACACAAAGGTTGTGGAGACACGGGCTGCAGAAAGGCTTGGACCTCTTCCAGGCTGCTGTGCACCACTAAGCAGTGCCTGACACCAACGCTATCCCAAAGCACTGCCCTCAGGGCTCAAGGCAAGCAAGTCCTGCTTGCTCTTCCACCCTTCCCTGAGCTGCCACCATCCTTGGCAGGCTCTCTGAGTGCTCCTTGCCCCCAGGAGGGCTCAGGTCCTGGCATACCTATGCCAGGTGTTGCTCTGGCCTCCTCCATGCTCCCCAATACCTGCCAATGAGCCCTGCCTGCCACTGGCTGAGACAGTCTGCAGTTAGCCATGCCTCCAAGGCACTGGGTGGGATTGGCCCAGCTCATTTCTTCTGCCTTTGATGCTCCCCATCCATAATCCAGGTTCATTCATTTTCTGAGGCATTTGCCTTATGCTGAGTACTTATAAGTAACAACAGGAAGCCAGCACAGGATCATGAGGAGAAAGACAGCTACTACATTGCAGAGGGGAAAGTGTCATGGCCAAGGTGCACCCAAGGGACTGAGACCACAGAGGAAGCGAATCCTGGCCAAGGGAGGAGGTGCAAAGCGAGGTGCTGTCCTGGAGGAAGCAGTGTCTCCTGAGATCCCCCAGGAGTCTACAGAAGGAGAAGTCTCTGAGCTGAGCCCAACACCCTGTGCTCATCAGGAGCCCACTGATTTCTTGAGCTGCGGAGAAGATTTCCAAACACTTGCACTGGGTGGGTTGATCTGGCATCCTGCCAGCAGTAAGTGCCTGTGGGCACATCAGCCCAGCTTGTCACTGCAAGGTCCCCTTGACCTGGGCAGAAAACAACTCTCTAGGAAGAAGAGGGAGTGTGGATGTCCCACTGGTGAGGTACATCCTTCCATCCACACCCATGGTCCACACCCATAACAGGGGTGGCTGGCAAACTAGAAATGGCAAGACCAGCAAATGGCTCAGTGGATTGGAGCACCTGCAAGCAGACATAGGGGCTAGAGGTTCAATCCCCAGGCCTGCCTTGCCCAGGGGCATGCAATTAAGAATGGGCATGGTAGCACACAGCTGTAATCCCAGCTCTTGAGAGGCTGTAAACAGGCAGATCACTACGAGTCCGATCTAGTAGTGAGCCCCTGAACACCCTGTAGACCCTTTCTTAAAATAAAATTAAAAAAAAAGAAAAAAACTACAAATGGCTCCAAAGGTCATACAAGGCTGCAGGCCATGTGCCTGGAAAGTGGCTAATGCGTTCTGTAACTCAACTGCCCTCTTCCCTTTTGCCATAGTGACTGATTGCAGAGATTTATTAGATGAGTAGAAGGGGGTCTCCAAGTGGCTGAGTCAAGCCCCAAAGTGTTTATCCTCAAGAGGGACCCCTGGGCTCAGAACTGCCCAGTATGCATGCCCATTACATGACACAATGGCTGGGACTCTCCAGCAGAAACCTGGGAAAGCCTAGAAGTGGGGGTGGCCTGGAGGCTGCCATCGCATCAGTTGGCCTTCTCCCAGTGGCACCAGGGAGCACCTCAGAGCCTCTCCTGCAGAGTGAGGGGAGTATGAGAGACTGTCTTCCTGTCTTCTGCTGAGCAGGGCCCTAGGGAATTGTGAATCAAATTCTTTCATGATGCTGGCGAGGTGGAGAGTCCTTGCTTAGTCTAGCTTGCCTGATACCAAATGATCATAACTGTGCCATATTGGCAGAGACCTAGGCCACTGTCTCTAGTCCTGAGAGTAGTGTCTGGTGCTGATAGGGACCCAACCAGTATTTGTCACTGGAATAAGTGCACAGATGGATGACCAGGCAGATAGGTAGGTGAGTGGGAGGGTGGGTGGGTGGGTGGATGGTTGGATGGATGGATGGATGGATGGATGGATGGATGGATGGATGGGGATGGAATTGGGGTAATCCAAGGCAGGTTAAAGGATGGCAGGAAGAACAGCAGAAAGAGTGAGCTTGTGTTCTGAAGGGATCCTTGGGAGGCAGGAGAATACGTGGGCAACCCACTGACCAATGGCTTGGTGCCAGGTGAGTGATAAGCACTTACTATGCAGGGCCTGCTCGTGGCCAGCATCTCATGTCAAGTTCACTAGAAGGTGAAGACTCTTATTTCACCTGCACCTCCCCACCAATGAGACAGATGAGACAACTCAGGCTCTGAGAGCTAAGATGACTTGCTCAGAACAGCAGAATACTAAGTGGCAAAGGTGCAGTAGGAGCCAAGCTTGAGCTTCAGGGGGCACTGAATGGGAGATTGAGGAGGTGAGGAGACAGGGCTGCTGTTCCCAAATGCCAGCCAGCAGCTCTAGAGTGACCTATTTGTCTATGAGGACCTCACCTAAGGGACCCTTGAAAAAGACTCCCTGCTTTTGCACCACACTGCACCCCTACTTAGGCAAAGACCTGGCATGACCTCTTTGGCATGAAAAGGCAGGGTTTCCTGCCTGCACCCCCAAGCAATGTCACTCTGGGATCTGGGAGTATTTCGAATGTCACTGTGGTTGGGAGGACAGCCAGTGCCTGGAGTAGCCTATAGCCTGGGGGCTGTCACTAGAAAAGATGCCTGAAGCAGGTTATATTAGCATGACCCTTGAGTAGTATTAATAACAAGACAGAGGACAGCAGTGTGTGTCAAATCCAGAAGGTGAGATGAGGACAGGCAGGGACAGGAGGGTGAAGTCAGTTGCCAGGAAAGGCCCACATGAGGGGTGGGGGAGGGGTCAGAACTGGTACAAGTCTGGCTGGGCTAGCTTCTGACTCCCTGTGACACTGGGTTAAGGCTTCCCACTAGGAAGAGAGAGCTCCTACTTCGGGCTGCCTGAGCACTCTCACATTGGCATATCCTGCTTCCACTGGGCCTCTGTATATAGGAGCCTGGCTGTAGCAATGGATCCTATCCCATTCCATCCAACCCTTGGCCCCTGGCACGTATCACTCAGCCTTGAACACACTCTTCCTTTCAGTCATTCATTCTCTCATTCTTTCAACAAGTATTTGAAAGCAGCCGGTCTTCTGAGCCAGTCCTTGAAGCCACAAAGGGTCCAAAACAGCACTTATTCTCCTAGACAAAACAGTAAATAAAACTCAGTGACCACACAGCGGCACAGTACTGGGACGGAAGAAGTGGGGGATTCAGAGGCCCTGTAAAGGCACTGCCTGACTCAACCTAGGCTTGCTGGCAAGGGTGGGCCTAGTGACACAGAGCTCTCATGAAATGCAAAAACATAGGTTTAAGCTGAATGTCACCTTTCACTTCCTTTTGTGACAGTAGCTGACCCAGGGGTGAGCAAGTGAACTAATTGGATCCATTGAGACCCTCCCTGACTCTCTTGCCCAGTTGAATTCAAACAAGAAATTATACAATTATGGCCATTATCTATGGCCATATTAGTGATATTAAGGTAATCAGTCTTTAGCTAAATGCCATAGATGGCAGTGAAGAGAGGAAAAAAAATTAGGTGTCTAGCAATCATCAACTCAGCCCTATCTAGACTTCATATTGTATGTATCAATAACTTTTCTGATTAAACTGAAATTTGAAAAAGTGGCCACAGGAGCATTGCCAGCTAAGGAGACACATAAAGGTCAGAGGGGCCTGACAATGATCTGGAAAGGCTCTGCAGGGCTGGCTCATCAGGAGCACAAATGGGTAGGGGGGTGATTTTAAGTCTGCAAATCACCAACCTGGCCTCCCACTCGCTCATAGTGACAGCTCAATGCAGACCTGCAACACACCTCTTCTAGCTCCGAGCCTTGCCTACTATCCCAGGGCCTACACCATGTGTCTTAATAACAGGTGGCATTCTCAGGAGGCTCCTAGCCCTTATGACTTCAGCACACAGCTCCCTGAAATCAGCTCCCTGATTCTTCATTATGGCAGGGGGCTCTGGTTGGAACAATTTGGCAAGGCAGTGTAAGACATGCTGTGAGTGGTAGGGCTTGATCCCTACAGGGATCTATGAATGTTCTGAAAAGTGAGCTAGAGATTTTGCATTTATGAGGAATAACATAGTAAAGTTAATGATATAACTTCTAGATACTAGCTCAGAAGGGGTATAAGAAGGGGTCTTGATTTACCCATTTCAAGAGGGCAAATGCCAAGTGAAGTCCCTGGAGCAAGCAGTAAATACTTAGGCAAAGTGAGCAGGCACATGTGCCAAGGCCCAGTGATTCCTAGTATGAAGCTATCTACCATTTCTGCCTTTGCCTGACACTCACCCCTGATGAGGTTTGCAGTCCTGAGGCCTAAGTGAGCTTTTGATAGAGAGGATTGTTTTTAAAAAATAGAGGTGAAATTTAACATAAAATTCAACATTCTAAGTATGTACTTCAGTGGCATTTTGTAAATCACAGTCCTATGCAGCCACCATCCCTGCTGGGTCCCAAAGCATTGCCGTCTCACAAAAGGGCATCCTGCACCATGAGCAGTCAGTCACTCACCATACCATCCTCCATCCCTTGGCAATTGCTAACCTGTTGTCTGTTTCCATGGAGTTGCCTATTCTGGACTTTTCAAATAAATGAAATCACGTAATAGTGGCCTTCTACATCTACATTTTTCACTTAGCAAGTTTCACCCTCACTGTAGTATGTATTATTGCTTCACTATTTTTTAGCACAGAATAATATTCCACTCTGGAAATATCATAATTTGTTTATCCCATCATCAACTGGAGGTCACTTGGGTTGTTTCCATCTCTTGGTTATTGAATGTTGTTGCTAAGGACCTTGATGTTTTGCTTGAACATATTTAACACTTTCAGGTCTACACTTTGAAGTGGAATGGCTAGGTCACATGGTATTTCTATGCTTATTTTTTAAGAAAATGCCAAAGCATTTTATTTAGTATATGTTGGTCATACATAATTACATTCATTGTGGGGAAGTGGCACATGTTCATGAGTCATCTTTATCTTTTTTACTCACCCTTCCTGTCCCTGCCCTCACATCTTCCCACAGGTTCCTTTCCTATGTTCAAAATTCTACCTCACGGATACCTACCATTTCTCTTTTGTTTTGCTCTTTAAATTATTTATATTTTGAAAGAACATATTAAAGAACCCGTGCACTATTTAACCATCTGTGTCTGACTTATTTCACTTAGCAATATGGTCTCAAAGGGCATCTATTTCCCTACAAATGAGTCAAATTTCTCCTTCCTTATGGCGGAGTAGTACTCCACTGTGTAGACACAGTACATTTTCTTCATCAGTTTGTCTGTTGATGGACATGTAGGTCATGTCCAAACTTTAGCTGTGAGTTGTGCAGCTATAAGCACCCATGGTTCACTGCTATATGATGTCTTTAACTCTTGAGAAGATACCCAACCAAAATGTTGAGTGAGTGCTGCTTTTAAAAGGCCTGTGGAATGTGTGGCTATACCTTCTGCGTAGCCCAGGAAGCACAGGCTCAGGAACTATTGGATTAGTAATATCCCTTAGTTATGTGGAGCTGATCAGACCTGCAATCTCCCAAGCAAGCAGTAAGGGAAGGCGTAAATCAATGAGTCATATAGTATGATCTTAGGGCTTGGGGAGGTTCAAAAACCCTCTCCCAGCTTTTGAGATTCTCTGTGTTCTGACCAAGAAATCTGGGTGGCCCATATTTATTTGGTTTTCAAATGAAGGAGGTAGATGCTGAAGAAAACCTGGGATTCCAGGAAACCTTGGTAAATACTTTTCCAAGTAGTAAATTATGTCACTCAGGAGAACTACCTTATCTTGGCATTTATTGTAGGAGTGTGGGGCCTGTAGCTGTAGCGTCCATCTAGTTAATTGGGATTGGAGCCAAATGTCCTCAGCTGTGGACTTATGTTGTCCTATGAGCTGTCCCAAATTCATAAGCCAATATACTCCTCAGCCAGGGCCAGTGACTCACACAGGTTTGCTTACTATGAGTCCAAAGCCCATCTCCAGACAAGGGCCTAAGCTCCGGGCAAACTCACTTGTAAACATGAAAAGACAATTGGTTAATATTACATCCTGCTCAGAGCCACTTTGTAGTAGTCTCCATCAAGGAATGGCAGCTGGTAGGCTCTACCATGCCCCACCCTAGACAGGGCAACTGAGGGCCAGTTTCTGAGCTGCCAATTCCCGAGCTTTTCCCAAGGTGCTAGCCCAGAGCCTGCTCTCCAGCCCAAAAGGACACCGTGAGTCAGAAAGCTAGTGTTCCATCGGGGGGTGTCGGACTTGCTCGCTCATCCCCCTCCAAACCCCACTGGGGCAGACACCCTTGTCGTGGACTGAGGCCCTGCTCTGGGTCTCATGGAGGAAGATGAGCTACTCTGAGCCCCCACCACTTGGGTGCTCCTGACAGCCTTTTGTTTTGGGGGCCAGATTGTGTGCCAGCACCACCGAGCCAGGACACAGTGCACACAGCCAGTGGTGCCCTCCCTGTGTCAGGCCCTGGGCTAGGAGCCACATATTAGTGAGAATAAATTCACCCAGGCATTGACTCACCCTCCATGTGAAGAAAGCCTACTACACAGAAGGCTACATGACGGGGCTATCAACTGGAACAGGCTAGCATGACCCCTCCAACCGCATCCTGGACAAGAAATGTGGTACGAGAAAAAGTAAAAGCAAACAGGACAATGACCTGTCACTTGACAACCACTGTGATGCTTATGAAACTAGGATGACAAATACTATAATGAGCACAGGCAAGGAGGAAGAGAAACTGGAATCCTGTGTTTCTGGTGGGAATGTGAAAGAGGACAACCACTATGGAAAACAGTTAAACACTGAATCCTAATTTGACCCAGTCCTTCCACTGCTAGGTACAAATACAAAATAATTGAACCCCATTTGCACCAGTGCTTATATACTCATACTTGCAGAAGTGGCATTCACCAAAGAATAGGTAAAAAGGACCCTAATTCTATCAACTAGAGTGTGGACAAAATGTGTTTTAGGGCTGGGGAGAGAGCTCAGCAGTCTAAGCACCTGCCTGGCAAGCGCAACGACTGGGTTCAATCCCCAGCACCACATTCTGTGCCAGTCCCACCTCTGAGCTGCAGAGTAAGATCCTATACCAAATACAAAATGTATTCTAGCCATACAATGGAATATTATTCATTTATAACATGAAATGAAGTACTACATGTACGACAATTTGGATGAACCTTGAAAACCTCACATCAAGTAAGAGAAGCGGGACAGAAAAAGACAATATATAATTTCTTTTATATATTGACCGAAACCCAGCACAGCCTGGTCTGTGAGTGAGGGCTCCAGGCCCGCTGCACTGGAGGGACCTTTCTCAACCTTCTCGGGTTACGGCCCATAGACCCAGACCCAGCACAGGCTGGCCAACCCAGTAGAGCCTACTCAGTGAATAAGATCATCCACTATACTTTTGTGAGCCCAGAAGACCCACCAAAGCCCAGGCTCGCCCACATGAGGAATGACCTGCCTAACGCAGGAGGGCTGACCCCAGGAACCAACAGAGGGGAACCAATGGAGCTGCAGCAAAAAAGG
>PVKA01052982.1:0-11448 GCA_004027165.1 Ctenomys sociabilis
AAAAAAAAAAAAAAAAATAACTGGAATTTTTTACTCCTTTGTAACCTGTGTTTAATTGACTGTCCTGTTTAGTGGGTTCCTTCCATTCTCTTGCATGGAGTTCTGGTCGTTGTGGTCTCTCTTTAGAACCTCGTTCAGTAGCCTATGGAGGGATGGCTTTGTTATCATGAAATTCTTTAGTTCTTCTTTTTCGTGTAAGTATTTCACTTCTCCATCAAACTTGAAAGAGAGTTTTGCAGGGTATAGTAGTCTGGGCTGGAATTTGTTTTCGTGTAGGACTTGAAGAACTCTGCTTCATGCTCTCCTTGCCTTCATTGTTTGTGTCAAGAAGTCGGTTGTAATTCTGATGGGTTTTCCTTTGAATGTGAGCTCCTTCTTCTCTCTAGCAGCTTTCAGTATATTATTTTTGTGTTGGATATCTGCGATCTTAACTATTATATATCTTGGTGTGTTTCTACTTGGGTTGAAATTATTTGGTGTTCTGTATGCTTCAGTGACCTGAATGTTGGATTGTTTCCTCATATTTCGGAGGTTTTCTGCTATTATTTCTTCCCATATTCTTTTTATGTCATTTGTATTGACTCCTTCATTCTCGTTGATACCAATTATTCTCACATTGTTCATTCTGGCGTCATCCTGCACGTGATGGATTATTTTTTCCTGCATTCTTGTTGTTTTTAAGAGATCATTTCTCACCTTTTCACTAGCTGCACCGGCATCTTCAAGATCTGAAACTCTGTCTTCGCTTTCCCTCAGACGGTTTTGTAGACTCGTGATTGCTATTTTTAGTTCTTCTATATCTCTTTGACTGTGTTTCATGTGTTCTATTTCTTTTCTGTATTGCTCATTCAAGGAAGCCATCATATTTCTGATCTCCTCAATTTTTTTATCCATGTCTTCTTTAAAGGTAGTTATTAATTCTTTTTCTGCTGTGTTTCTTCCAAGTTGGATTTCCTCTGTATATTTCTGGACTTGTTTCGGTATTTCAGATCGTACGACTTCAAAAAGTTTTTTTTTGATTTCAGGACTTATTTCTGCTTTGAGTTCCTCATGATCTTTCTGCTGTTGTTTCTTTGCTTCAGATGCTGTTAATTCATATATATCAGTTGGAGTAGTGCTCTCTGCACTTGTTCTGGGTGAGCATCGTTTTTCCACCCAATGTTTCTGGAATTCATTCTTTATTTCAGATTCTATGTATTCAAATATTTCTTTTTTAAATTGGGGAATTACTTCTAATTTTCTTTCCTCTATAGCTTTCTGCTATTGTTCCTTTGCTGCTGTATCTGTTACTTCATTCGTTGCACCTGAGCTAGTGTCCTCTGCCCTTCCTGATGGACTCGAGGTCTGGGATTGCATTTTTCCCCTTCTCTTTCTCATTTTGTATAGCACTTATCTTTGACCTTTGGTGTAGAGCTTTGGTGCAGCTATAACCTTAGTTTGTTATGAGATTCGGGTGCCAGTCTATTAAGTTTGAGATTTTCCAGGTATGCCTATCCTGGGTCTAGCTGTTGTGTTCAGTTCCTTTTTTGCTGCAGCTCCTTTGGTTCCCTTATGTTGGTTCCCGGGGTCAGCCCTCCTGTGTCAGGCAGGGCGTTCCCCATGTGGGTGGGCCTGGGCTTTGGTGGGTTTTCTGGGTTCACAAAAGGATAGTGGATGATCTTATTCACTGAGTAGGCTGTACTGAGCTGGCCAGCTTGTGCTGGGTCCGGGTCTACAGGCCGTAACCCAAGAAAGCTGGGAAAGGTCCCTCTGGTGTAGTGGGCGTGGAGCCCTCACTCATAGGGCAGGCTGTGCTGGGTTTTGGTCTGTAGCGTGGGACCATGGATTGCTGAGAAATGTCCCTCCGGTGTGGCAGGCTAGGAGTTCTCACTCCAGGCCGACCTGCACTGGGTCTGGGGCTGTGGGGTGGGACCAGTGATCACCTGGAAGTGTTTCTCTGGCACAGTGTGCCTGGAGCTGTCACCGGACCACAGGAGGTGACGGGCAGCTTAATCCCTGGGAAATGTATCTCAGGCATGACGGGCCTGAGGTTCTACACTCACTGACCTTTGATGCCCAGAGAATCGGGGAAATTCCCACTCAATCAGTGGGCTTTAGGTCAGGGGATCTGGGGAGGTGTTGGTGAGTGGGTCCTGAGGTTTCAGGCCAGTCACTGGCTTGGAGGGGTTGGGCACAGGGATCCGTGTAGCGCGTGTGGGAAGAAGCCAAAGGCTCTCCCTCAGACTCACCACACTCTCATTGATCTGGGAAGCCTGGTGAGTCCTGTAAATTCGCTCTCACTGGGAGAGCTTGGCGAGGGGTCCAGGAGGCCGCTGGAGTCAGCCACTGTCTCAGGCTGTTCTCTGAGGCTGGGCAGGTGCGGGTGGGATGGAGCAGGATGGCGGAGTCGGCCACGCTGTCTCTGGCCGGTCTCAGGGGCTGGGCGGGCGCAGGCGGGATGGAGCAGGATGGCGGAGACGTCCGCGCTGTCCTCCTTTCTCATTAATGCCTATTAGTCTCACATTGTTCATCTTTGCATCATCTTACAGATGTTGAATTAGATTTTCCTGCATCCTAAGTTTTTAAAGAGATATTTTCTTACCTTTTCACTAGCTGCAGCTGACATCTTCAAGGTCTGAAAGTCTATTTTCACTTTCATTCAAATGGCTTTGCCATCTTATACTTGCAGTTTTAACTGCCTGTTTATCGCTTTGAATCTACTGCATGCATTGTTTCTTTCCTATATTGCTCATTCAAGGATTCCATCATTTTTCTATTCTCCATTTTTTTATCAGTGTCTTCTTTAGAAGCACTTCCACTCTTTATGCTTGGATTCTTCAGAGTCTGGGATCTCTGAAGGAATGTTTGCTTGTTGTTCTTGCTTCACCGATCTCTGTTAAATGCAGGACAAACACACACATGCACACACACACTTTATGGAAAAACATGAATTCATTACTGTTTAGTAGACCTAGTCTAACAGAATTTATAACTATGTAGTTAAGCAACAGGAAAATTATATCAGGAAGATGATCACAAATACAATATAGAAAAAAGAACAAATAAAGCAATAAAATGGTAAACATACATAAAAATTTATCATGACATCCTAATTTTATAGAATGCCTACATCTTTAAAGGTGTAACACTTCTAAAATGTTCATCTTTAAGGTACATGCCAAAAATAATTGAATTAGTAGAAGGCAAGATGAGAGAGTAAAGGGAACATAGAATTAGTATGATGCAGAAATCATGCAATAAAACATTTAAACCCCATATGAGTATGTGCATTTACTATAAAGTGAATGATCTTATTTTAAAAATCTAGTTATATGTTGTTCACCAGAGTCACAGTGAAACATGAGGATACAGAAATATATAAAGCAAGGATGCAAGGATTTGCCAAGAAATCTTAAGAAAAGATAGCAGAACTACTGTTGTGCCCAGACTACAAATGCATCTACACACTCCACCCCAGGAATAAAAGATTCAAATGCAATAGACAAAAAGGCTTTTCATCCCTTTTTCTGTAGATAGTTTTTCCAGTTTCCTTCTAGCAACACAAGGCAAAGTCATGGTCTCCGTCTTGCTGCCCATCGCTGTGCAGTCTAAGGAGGAATTGGTGTGAACGTGGACATGTGATGCCAACTCAAGATCTCCACTCAGATGGGCAAGAACAACTTCGGTAACTTTTCCATCTTCAGAAGCCCAAAGACATCCATTTTGTTCTTAAAAAGAATAATCAGAAGAAATAGAAATTATACACAGTCCAAGGTTTTGGGGGCAAAGAGCTTCAAAAAAGTGGACAGCCTCTTCCAAGAATAACTTTTACATTTCTGTCCCTTCACCCTCAATTTCTTTATTTTCTACTGAATATTTTAGAGGACATTAAGGATAGAAAACAAGGTAACTTTGAGTATAATGTTGATAGTTTCTCTCAAGCTATTTCTTATTTTTTTGTAAGCTTGCAAAGATAGACACAAAATTTCTTGAATTTCCACATATTGTAGCCCTTTGTGTTTGAGCATAAAGAAAGGAATTTAAATATTGGTTGAGGTCACCAACTGAATAAGTGCTTCTTTGGAAATATATCCCCTTCAACTCCTTCAGTTTGTGTTAGTGCACAAACACATTAAATGAGGAGAAAACATTTTTTATTGAAACTTCAAACTTTCTGATAGATTGGAGTTTTTCTTGGTTTTTTTTTTTTTACCTCTATATTATTTTTATCTGAAGTTAAAGGAGTCCCAGATATCTACTTCTTTTTTTCTAGTATAAATTTATTTTGATCTTTAGAACATTAATTTTAATGAAGTAAAAAAGTACAGATACTTTTCATTTGTCTGACTTTTCACTCAGGAGCATAATTTCAGAATTGCTCATCTTACATGTGCTGGTGTTCTCCATTACACTGTGTTATGTAAAACACACTGAGAAGGAATCATGTAATTAGGAAAATATATTCTCTATATTTGAAATTAGCAATAATCATAAACTAGAGGAAATGTGGAGCTATTGGTGGTGACTGTGTTCTGAATAATTCTATAAGCCAGTGAGTCTGTTTTTGTTTTACTTGACTAAGGGGAAAGATCTATTAGCACATAAAAGACGATAGAATTTACTTATGACTCAGAGTTGTAAATAGGATCATGGACTCATATGAGTTTGAATTTTATTTTATAGTATTCATTTTTCACTTGTTTGAGGCCAGCTCTCGCTAATGTACTTCAAGATACACTTGACCTCACTATGTAGCCCAGTCTTGCTTCAAATTAGTGGTGATCCTTCCACCTTAGCAGTCCAGATGCTGGGATTACAGGTGTGTACCACTATGCCTGGCTATGAATATCAATATTAAAATATAAAACTGACTAGATATTAAAAGGTATAACTAGGAAAGATTACCGGCCTGAACATTTGTCCTCATATCTTCAGCTCTATTTCCTATTCCTTTCTTCCTCTTGTTATTCTTCAGCACTGGACATTGCACCCAGTGACTCTACAATGAGCTACATTCCCAATTCTCTTTATTAGTTTGTAAATCAAACTGTCTAGCTTTGCATAGCACTTAATGCACTACTCTGGGGATGAGGTCTTTCAGACGATAGCTTCCTGACCATTTTCAATTGTTCTGCAGTTTGAGAGAGGGCCTCACCAAAGTCACTAAGTTCTCCAGGCTAGGCTCTAACTTGTGACCTTCTTAACCCCTTCTTCCAAAGTGCAGGCCCTGCAGATGTGTACCAGAACGTGCAGCTTCTTACTCCCTACTTTAAGAACTCCATTCTGATCCATACTTATTTGCAGGCAGGGACCTCTATTTGGAATGATTATTTCATTTCCTGTTCTCTGGACCACAGACTTTCTCACTGGCTGCTGGTCTCACCTCTACTGTGAAATGTTTCTTTTATTCCTCTGTTACACATGCCTTAATCAAGCTTTTTTAAAACCACATTTGCTGTTTAAGTTTCAGTGAAAACAAAAATCCGTGAAGTTACAATTATTTCAAAAATTCTACCACCTTCAGTAAATAAATATTATTTTCGTTTTATATCTTAAACATCCAGATGTAAGAAATTTGCTAGTCTTTCATGTGTGAAGACTGATAGAAATTTGGGGGAAATTAAAATGTGTCCAATTTTCAAGTAGTGACTTATTCTTGTAGCAAATATAATGAATCATCTGCATTATTGTTCTTTATGTCATGAGTAAAATGCATTTACTTTATATCATATAACAGAAATTCAGATTAAACTGAGTTCAGAGCATTGTACGAAGTTTATACTATGAATCTGGAGGTTGGTAGCGAATATCAAATTGGGTTAGATGCCTTTCATTGTGAAAGGGAGAACTGAGCATTTGAAAATTAGGATCTCACCTTCACATCACTGGCCCTGAGCAAATAACTTTATTTTCTCATTTATAGAATTAAGAGATTGAACATTTTCATTTGTTATGCCTGATTTAAAAAAGAAAAATCTCTTTTTTACTAAATGAAGAAACTTTAGGTCCAGCTAGATAGCTTAGCAGATTAAATTGCTTGCTTAGGCAGATGCAGGGGTTGGCGATTCATCCCTGGCCTGCTGTGCCAGCCCCGCCCCACCCCCCCAGGGCACACTAAGATGGCAATTGAGACTGGATGTGGTGGAGTACACCTGTAATCCCTGTACTTGGGAAGCTGAAAACAGGAGAATCACTACGAGTCCGATCTACATAGTGAGTCCCTATATACCCTATAGACCCTTCACTCAATATAAAAATAAATAAAGAAAAGAAAAGTTTTCTTTGTCCCTGTGAGGAAGGCTCTGATTCACCCTAAGGAACCTTGCTCCTATTTCAGCAATGCTTTGATCCTTCTGGAGTTCCCTTGAACATAGGGCCAATCCACATTATTTACTTAATAAGATCTACAAACACATGAAGATTCACATTATGGAAAGATGGAAAGAAACAGAGAGATCAGTGCATTTGGAGATAGGGGAGGGGATAAGGGGAAAGGAGTCAAGGTCAAATGGTAGCTGAAGATGACAGAACCTTTTATATAAATATGTACAGGTTCCACAAAACTAATGTCATTATTATGTAATATATATATATATATATATATATATATATATATATATATATATATATGTGTGTGTGTGTGTGTGTGTGTGTGTGTGTGTATAATATATATATATATATATATATATATATATATATATATCACATATATATTTTAAAGATAAGAAATGAAGATAATTTCACTTTCTGAAGCTGAACAAGACATCTATGTTTTGGTGGGGTGATATTCTGTATACAGTATTTGTTTATATGCAATCTAAATAACACAAAGAATCTTTTGGGATTTTTTGCAAATGGGACTCTGCATGGAGATTTTGCAGCCAAGGAAAGAGCAGTTGTGACTGGACAGGAGCAGCTGCAGTCTGGACTCAGCTCTGGGGGTTCTGGGGTTTCCTGGCTTCTCATCAGGCCTCTTCCATTGAGCCGACCAGCAGAACAGACTTCTTTCTTTTGTGCAAACTTAAACTTCATGTCAGTAATTTCTTGTTGCCTGGAAACAATTCTTGTTTTGCCACTAGGAAGGAATTTAGGTCAGCAGTGAATTAAATCCTTACAAATGAGAGAAATATGGCCAATTATGGATTCTAAAGTGGCCCATTGAAGATGAGGAACATAACATTGTCTATTCCCTTTTCTAATCAGGGATGAGAACAAATTGAAAGACAGCAGTCCAAAGAAATCCTCTGAGAATGAGCAATGTTGTAACAAGGAATGCTTGCTTTTAGCAAAAAAGACCTATGCTTCCTTAGCTCACAGCCACATAGCTCCTTCTCTACCTCACACTGATAGCATATAGTAGTGAAGAGGAAGAGGGGATACATTGAAGTATGTCTCTTAATTCAGAAAGGACATAGGAGATATTACCTACATTTTCACTTTGACAAGAACTATTTGAGAAGCCTCAGAGGAGTTTATTTCATATATTTTTGGTAGGTGATAAGAAGGAAAAAGACCCCAAGTAATGTCCACATTATGCTCAGACACCAAGGTAGCATGTTGATGGAGGCCTATGCCAGTCCCTGGATGAAATCAGCTCAAAACATTCAATGTCCCTTTGCAGGAGGCAGGCAACCGACTAACGGGACAGTATGGCAGAATGAGATAGAAAGCCCTTAGTTCATCTGTCCCTGAGGAAAACTGGGGCCTGTGATGCCATGTGTGAAGAAATCCCCATTTGGGCTTTCTGTACTCTGCTAAGTCAGGGGTATGTTGTAATCAGAGAAGACTAGAGCTTCCAGATAAGTATGATCTGAAGGATACTGTGAACTGGGTGAAGTTGGGCTGTTATCAGTAGGGGCTGTTCTCTCGCCAGCATACTAAGTCAGCTCTTTTGAAAAATGCTAATTATATGGCGGAAAAAGAAAAGTAACAGTCACTGCTGTGTAGTTTGACCTGTGAAACCTCCTCCTGCAATAACCTACTGCTGAGCAATTCATGTAACTGCTGAGTGACACTGCTGTCACATATGTGTCCAATACAGATTTTGCAGCACAGTGCTATTGCTGAGCATGCATGATTTTTAGACTTGCTAAGGAGTAGTATTGGGAAGTCAGCTGTTGTGGCGCACAGCTGTAATCCCAGCACTGGAGAGGCTAAGGCAGGAAGATTGCTGTCAGTTCTAGGCCAGCCTGAGTACAAAGTAAATTTAAAGTCAGAGTTTATACTGAAAATCTGTCTCAAAAAGACAAAATAACAAACAAACAAACAAAAAATGAAAGTGGTATTGGGGCTCTAAGCACTTCTTTTTTAAAAATTTCATTTTATTTTATTGAAAACACAGCAATGAGATAGTTTCAAATCAAATTAGCAGGATAGATTCAATAATTAATATATTGCATATTGTTTTTGTAGTGTCTTTGTCATATAAGGTGCATACATAATATTCTACTTACAAACACTATTAGAGCAGATGTCTCTAATCAATGAATTAAGAGAATGTAGCTGTATACTCTTATTGTTTAAAGCTGACTTATAGTACAGTTGCAATAATTAATACTGTCTACCTTGTTATCTTCCTAGTGTTTGTCCATAGTACAAGAAGCCGACAGAATATCCTGCCTGAACACTATTAGGGGAAATCTTGCTTCTCATAGAATTATGCAGAAGCACTGCATATTTATCCTAACTGTACTGTTTATCCTAAACATTTCTTGTACACCTCCATTTCTAGTGGGTGATGATTAATCCTTTGCTTTCCTGTTATTGCCCATCAGTAAATCTTAAATATAGTTTATCTCTCACAAACCTTCTCTGAGTATTTGCCTGGGTCTCTCAGCAATCTTTACCATATATGCTGTAGACAAGATAATAACATATCTATATCTTTGTGTGTGTGTGTATATATATATATATATATACATGTATTTTATACATGTTTAATAAGATAGAAAGAAAAATGGTAAGGTCCTCTATAGATTTGTGGGATCCATCTTATCTCTTGGATAAGACCTAAGATTCTATGCTTTTTAACAAGTATTCCTACCAGGTGAGTATAATCCATGGAAAAATTTGTAATCACTCTTCTACAACATCAGCATGCATCCGACTAGAGGTCTCTCGTATACATGAGGCAGGCATCAGGTATTTTATTGTGTGTAACCTGTTAGAATCTTTCATAAGCTAAGCAATGTCATTGTATAGGTATGTGAAGATACTGAGGTTTACATAAATTAATACCTTCAACTTAATTGAAAATTCCTCTGAATGAGATGTAACACTGATTATCACTGAATTACAATTTTTACCTGCTCAAACCAAGAGCTCTTACATAACTCCTGGATTCCAGTAGGTCCAAAACATGCTATAAAAGCTGCATTTCATAGTGTCTGTATGTGTGTGTATGTGTATTGTGTGTGTCTATGTCTGTGCTCATGTCCATATGTACTTAAAAATGAACTGAAGGCCTTAAGAAGCAGGCTTTGTGTCACTGACATGCATTGTGAAGCCTCTAAAAATAAAAAACAAATTTCAGAGAGCATATGTGAAATTTTTACTTAAAAAAGGAGTTCATTACAGATAAATGAAAACATTTCATTCTTTAATGTAAATAGAAGTTTTCACTGAACTATCTCCACTATTCATTTCTTACAATAAAAGAAAATCTAAAAGAACAAATGAGACATCTCCTTAGTTTTATAGTTTAGGAAAGAAGCAGAATGGTAGAAATGGCTTTAAAATATTAATGGATATTGAAATGCTTAAATTGTTTGAATGTTTGCTAAAAATGTTGATAAAAATGATTTTAACTAAATTGCCTCTTTTGAAATATTTTAATCTTCATGGTATTAATCTTACTGAGGCTCAAGTAGAAGCAGATTTAACCTGAAAACTTGCCAGTGTGTCATTTTAATCTTACTAATTTTAATAAACAGTGAAAACAGCATGGAAAAAGCCTTCAAAATGAGATTCAAATATCCCCCCATCAGAAACCCCTAATTAAATATATTTTAATAGAGAAGGAAAGACTAGCCTGCTTTTAGAGGGGCATCTTGATTGTTCTAAGAGCTGGAGCTCTGGAGAAATTCCAGCAGTGTTCTATAATAGCAGCGATAATCAGTGTGACATCTCATTCCACAAGAGGAAATCATTATAAAATAATTGATAATCTCAAATTCAGTTGAGATGAAATGATTAACTATTAATCAGGAATCTCAGTGATTAGATGGCCTCGGAGGAACAAAGTGATTGCAGCATCTGTTTGAAGCTCTGGAAGTTGATTCTAGGAAAATCACAGCACCCCAGGATTGGTTCTAAATGCACACATTGGGTAGAATGGATCTAGGGTAAAACTAGGAAAGACATTTCCTTTTTTATTTCTTTTCAGAATTTTCCAAATTTTGCTGTGCTTCAGAATCACATGGATTCCTCATTAAAATACAGGCTGCTGGTGATTTCTTTCTTTTTTATGTATTTAGCATAGGTCTATAGGGTCTCACTGGACTTGTAGTGAACCACTTGTGTTCAGCTTCCCAAGAGCTGGGATTACAGGCACGTGCCACCCACCCAGTCTTAATTGCTCTCTCAGTGTGCCCCAGAGGTAGGATCAGCACAACATGCTGGGATGAAAACCCAGTCCATGCACTTTCTTAGGCATTTTGGTCCACTGAGCTATCTGGCTGGCTGTGCTGGCAGTTTCTTATCTAGGCTTGTTATGGACTAGTCCAGGGTTGAGCCTTGATGACTTGCTTCCTAACCAGTTTCTGCCGATATTTATGCTGTCACTCTGCAACTACACTTTGAAAACCACTTCCTCATTAAGTACAATGCCCTTTGATTTATTTACTTTTCTCTCATTGCTGAGACAAAGGACCTAACACCCAACCTTAAAGGAAGAAAGGCTTACTTAACTCAGAGATTTCAGTAGAGATTTCAGTCCCTATGTGGCTGGCTCTAAGGCAAGGTGGCTTGGCAGAATGGCATCAGAAAGAGCAGCTCATGGTACCCACAGGTAGCAAAGGAAACAAGACACTATAACAATGTATTTCTGTCCTTTTATCTTACCCAGGCCTCTTAAGACAGTTAACACTCACATTCTTAATCTCAGTGCCCTTGATCCTAGGATTGCACCATGATTTAATTCCAGTGTCACGTACTCTAGATCTAGCACTTTGGAAAAAGCTTCACCTTTGACCACATGAGGCTTTGGGGGATATGTAAAAGCAAACCATAACACCCTTGCATAAAAGGAAAGAAATGTTCAATGTCCGGCTCCGCTCCCGTCCCGCGGAAGAAGACACTCAGACACTCAGCAACGGGTTCAGCAAGCCTTTATCGAGTGGGATGCAAGCCTCTACATGTGTCCGCTACCCGCGGCTCCTACCGTGCAAGCATCTATCAGGTGGGATGCAAGCCTCTACATGTGTCCGCTACCCGCGGCTCCTATCGTGCAAGCATGGCGGATCTCGCGAT
>PVKA01052983.1:0-11444 GCA_004027165.1 Ctenomys sociabilis
AAAAAAAAAAAAAAAAAAAAAAAAAAAAAAGATACACAAAAGCTGACTGCAAATGCATTTAATGAAGAAATCATATCACACTGTTGGTTCTTCACACATTGTGAAAGTGATTTTCACCTCTTTTATCTCTACCTTCTTTGTTGGATTGCTAGCTCCTATCCCTGGGCTCTCGCTGGAGGTTTATTCTAATGAGCCTGGGGGGCCCTGTTGGACGCACCTGGGCTGCAGAAGCCCAGCTGACACTGGGACGGCACACATGGCCTCTCAGCCTGGACCAAACCAAGTTTCAGTCTGATGGATTTTATCAAGGTCTGGATCCAGAAGGACCGAGATTCTAGGTCCTCAGCAGGACACACTCATGTTGGGACCCAGGAAGATCTACTCCTGATGCCAGGAGCTCCTGAAAATCTGCATTCCTGAATGGCCTTTGGCCCTTGAAACAGAACGCTGGCCCTGGCACATCAGTACGACAGCACAGCCCATCGCCCGCAGTGGAGCCCCATTTGCAGCCATCGTGACCCTGCTATTCAATGCCAAGTTCCATCTCCACCGACTTCCCAGAAGCCTCAGCTTTCAGATTCTGGAGTCCAGAGTGGATGCCAAGGAATCACTCTGGCCCCCAGAGGCAGGTCCAAGAGATGTCTAACCACTGCCCGGCACTGTACTGATTCCTCCCAGCAATGTGGCATAAAGTTAGCATTATCCGTCCTATGGCTCTGGCCAGTTTTCTGCTATGGAATCCACTGGACTCCATTGTTTGGCCAATCTTATCCTCTGGACAGTACCTCTTTGGAGCTTCTCCTCCCCTTAGACTTTAAAATTGCTCGTAAGCTCACCCATGGACTTTATCCGAGCCACTAAGCAAGTTCCCCAGATCTAAGTAGCAGCTGCTGCGTCCGGCTCTGCTTGGGCTGTAACCCACAGCCAGTCAAGAGTGAACCTCAGCTGCCTGGATATTACTTCCTCCTTCCAATTAATGCAAAACTGGATGTGTTTCACCACTGTCCTGCCACATCTGAGGCTTCAGGCAGAATGAAGAGCTCCTTCCACCAATGCATGGCCTCCTGCCGTACATAGGACCACCGCTCCCTTCTCAATTTGCTCAGTCACTGAGATGGCAAAAGGGTGGTTTACTCACAGGGTTACACCACAAGAAGGCCAACAGGCACCTCAGGGCACAGACGGCTGTTGCTCCAGCAGGTCAGCTGGGGTGATGTGCTGACTCCCATCAAAGGAGGCCATGGTCGCTGGCTGGCTGGCGCTGTGACACACAAAATTCACCTGATAATTAAGGAGGTGATTGTTTCAGGCTGGTGCAATGTGAAGAACATTCTTAAATAACAAGCGTCTTAAAGAAAAGGATGGGAGCCAGGGGTTTTATAGACACTGGTAATGGAAAGGAGTCATCCTGAGTCTCCTCAAGTGGGAGCCATCGGGAAGGACAGAAACAAGTCTTCCGGCAGAAGCTGTAAGTGCCTTAGAGTCAGCTGGCTCACCATTTCTGCACAGCACAAGGCTGGGGCAGCTCCCACCACAGCTGCTGGGGTTGTGCAGGGTTCTGATGAAGTTCAGCACTGACAGCCCCAGCTTTTGTCCAAGGTAGACATCACCTGTCCCTGAACAGCTGCAAGCAAGCCTGACCTCCTGAGTGGCCAGAGTAGGGCCTATGAAATAAGTCAGTCACTGTTCCTGCTGACATTGTTCCTGTAAAACCAACTGAACCATCTGCTGAGAGGTGAGTTCTTTTTGTTTTGTTCTCTCCTTCCTCTTCCTCTTCTTCCTCCTCCTCCTCTCTTCTTCTTTTTAGACAGGGTTTCACTATGCCATTCAGGCAGACCTTGAACTCACTTTGTAGCTTATTTTGTCCTTGAACTCCTTCTGTCTCAGTCTCCCACCTGCTAGGATTACGGGCAACAGCCACCAGTCCCGACTAAGAGGTAAATTTTTGGGGGAACCTTGATGTCAGCCATCTTAAAAGAGGGATGCCTACTGTACAGAAAAATAAATGGTTTTTCTTTTCTTTTGGCGGAACCGGGATTGAACTCAGACCCTTGTGCTTGCCAGGGAAGTGTTTATCCCACTGAGCCATCTCCCCAGCCCCAAAAATAAATGTTATATTAACTAAGGAGCCAGTACTTGAACTGGGAGAATTAACAGTTCAGAGAGTTCCAAGAATTCAGAAGGAGAAAAATGCCCAGAATCACTCCCTGAGTTTCTTGAGGCTAAGACGCCATGCGCTCAGCAAATCTGTGCATAGTCATGGCTACCTTTCATATGAGAGCATGTGTGACCTGAGGCTGGACTTCCTCAGACCAGCTGAGAGTGGCTCACCCAGGGAGAGTCCCCACCCATCCTGCTGAGGTGACAAGCTCTTCAAGTTCTGTGCCAAGGCACAGGGCTTCGGCTTACAGAAGTTCTAGGTACTCTGGTTGTAATTTCTGGTGATGCTGATTCTGTCTAGAGGGTGGAAAGTTAGTTAGTTTGAGGCCTTATAGAGAGATACTAAAGAAAATTGGAGGGATTGCGAACTTGGGATGGATTGACAATATGGGCAAGGCAACAGGATGAAGTCTAGTTTAAAGATAGGTACCCAAACTGGTCCTTCCACAAAGAGTGGGAGAAGGAGGCCAATTAAATCTCATCAGACAAGACAGAGTTGGCGTAGTCATTAGCTCATGCAGTGTGTAGAGAGGTGCAGGAAAATTCAAAGGCTATGAACAGGGCCGGTGTCTGATAACCAGGGAGGATGTGCTATATATAGAAACACGAAAACTTCTCTTTTTAGTCATTCTACTTTTGACAAAGATAATCTGAAAGGAAGATTTTT
Source organism: Ctenomys sociabilis (assembly GCA_004027165.1). Lineage (NCBI taxonomy): Eukaryota > Metazoa > Chordata > Mammalia > Rodentia > Ctenomyidae > Ctenomys > Ctenomys sociabilis. Next base: position 2,828 of record PVKA01052983.1, read on the forward strand.
CTTGATTGCAAAATAAGGCTGGTCTTTTTAGATTTTATCTCTATTTCCATAGAATCAGCAAGAACAATAATCTATCATAGGTGTTCTTAAGCTTGCTGGAAGCTTTGATAAAGAATCTCAGGTTAGATTTTTGAAAGCCTCTTGAGGCTAGGAAGCTAACACAAGAACTGGACATCAACTCCACTTTTTTTTTATACAGCTACTTTCTTTTATTTTTTTATTTTATTTTTTGGTCTTTTTGAGACAGGGTCTCACTGTGCAGTTCAGGCTGGCCTTAAGCTCACTTTGTAGCTCAGGCTGGTCTCGAACTCAAGCAATCCTCCCGCCTCAGCCTCCCAAGTGCTGGGATTACAGGCATGCGCCACCATGCCCGGCACTTCAACTTCACTTTTTGAACCTAGAAATGTAAAGAAATTCTTCTCATCTTGATGTCCCCCAAATATTCTAAAGTTGTAGAGCTTGCCATAACTTCCTTTATTCAGGTAAGGCTAGGAACTCGGTAAACCAGATACCAACCTAGTTTTTCCAAGGGATCTATAAGCATGAAATGAACCCTAGTGCCTTACAATTGTCTAGTCATTTCTGATTAAATGATGACCATTCATAAATATGGTATTCTAGGCAGACTATTGGGTGCAAAACCAGTGTTTGCAATTATGTCCTACTAACCAGGAAGACAGGTTCTCACTGAACCTATTCAAATGTTATATTGCCATGAAATGAGAACATTCAGTGAGAGCTTCCACATTCTGGAGAGGCCAAGGAGGGAAAAAAATATTCCCACATATATCATCACTGGCTATCGCAGCATAATATGCCAAATTGTTATGAGTTATGTATTGCTTAAGAGAAAAGAGACAGGGATGCCCAACATGCCCAGAGAATATGTATTAAAATAACATCAACAAATTACTAAACAAAACCCACCATCATCTTGTATAAATTCATAAAGTCTTAGGTAATTAATTCTTATTCCACTGGACTAAGGGTTAATGGTCTTGTGGACGTACCAGGGTCTCAATTAGCGTTCTAGAAATTTTGACTCAGTCCACTGGCACGATATCAATGTTGTTTAAGTGGTGCTGTCAAACACTGACACCAAAAACAGCAAGCACAGTGCTATAGCACTTGGCCCTGAGACAGCCATTCTGGGTTGAAGATGGGCACTGTGGTCCGTAGCTGATTACAGAAATATCAAGGAAGTGCCCAAGTAAGACAAAAATCTATCTGTAGATGGCCAGGTAAAATGGTGATTCTTAACCTATTGTGGACAATTTTCAGATGTGAAAGATCAGCTGGGAGTTCATACAAGAACAGTAGGACAGACAAGGAAATGTGGTTGTGCTCTGGCACGCAAACTGAAATAAAGACAATCTGAACAGCATTTTAGAAAAAATATCTATGAACATGACAAGTAGTCCTACCTCCAAAGAGTAGACGCTATGTCTCATTTATAAAAATGCAGTAACATACAGAGAAAAAAAAAAAAAAACCTTCACACATAGGATATAATAATCCTGGCATAATATGCCATCGATATACAAGTCATACTGCTAGCATAGACTAAGGATAGACAGAGAACACCAAGTGCCGGGATTCTACAAGTTTGGGACAACTAAATATGCACACATTAAATAAAACTATCAGGTAACTGATGTGAGTTCCCCAGTTGAAAATCACTGGCCTAGTAGATGCTACATGCAAATTACAATTGTGACTTGGGTACCATTTTTAAGAAATTACTGAAGCTTCGATGATGACACTACGATGTGATTGTCTGATGTCAGGAAAAGTGGCATTAAGAAACACGTCATATGCAATAAGGACACCTACAAATCTCTAAGGACTTTCTATATGGCATGTAATTCCTGAAATTCCTGCATTTAACAGCATTTCATCCTTGGAAATTTAATCTGGGGAAGATGAAGCATTTCTTCTGCTTTCACAGCTCTTTCTATGTGACCCCCCCCACAATGAGAATCAAATGAATCTATTGCTGACCCTTCCCTTTTTGCAAAGTAAAAAGAGAAAGTAATTTTTTTTTCCCTCTGCAAATCTCAAAGACTGTTTCAAGTGAAAAAAAAAAATCATTTGAGATTGATATGGGCTGCTGATACACACCTGTAATCTCAACATTCAGGAGACTGAGGCAGGAAGATTGTCAGGAGTCAGAGGCCAGCCTGGGCTACATAGTAACTTTAAGGCCAGCCTGAACTACATAGCAAGACCCTGTCTCAAAAAAAAAAAAAAAAAAAAAAATCACCTTGGGGAAAATAAATCATAATAGTTAGCAATAAGGCAATGTGAACATCTCATTTGGGTAGGACCATAAATTACTGTGAAATAATACTTGAGTTACTCTGGCAATAAAATATTTTAAACAAACATAGGAGGTAACCGGATGATGAAACATCTTTGTCCTAAGTGTGAGAACTTTGTTCTCTTATGTCAGCAAGGACATCATAAAGTCTGTATAAACCAGACAAGATTAGTCTGATAAAACACAGGATCTTTATTCTTTTTTAGGGGGAAGCAGGGGGGTACTGGGTATGGAACCCAGGGCCTCATATACACTAAACAAATGCAGTACAATTGTATCTACACCTTTGTTTTACATTTTCATTTTGAGACAGTGTCTTGCTACGCTACCCAGGCTGATGGGAACTTGCTGTCTTCTTGCCCTAGCTTCCTAAGCAACCAGGACCATAGTTGTGCACGACCACGCCCTGCTAGGGGCTTTGCTCTTTAGGCAACCACGAAGAAAGAAAAGAATAAACTTTCACAGACTTGAATTCATTCTTGCTGCTCTAACCCACAACCAAATGCTTAATGTCTTAAAACAGCACAAGTGTATGACCTCATAGCTGTGGGGAAAGGAAGTCCAACCTTAGCCCCACTGAACCAACATTAAGCGTGGGCAAGACTGGCTCCTGGGGAGAGAACACCCTTGCTTGCTTTTCCCATTTGCCAGCTCCTTTCAGCCCCTTCTTCTGCTCAAAGCCAGCAGTGTCTCGGCTCCCCTTCGCACACTGCCTTCCTCTCATCTGGCCCACCAGACTCCCTCCTACAAGCAAACTTCAGAGTTCAGTGAGCCCGCCGGTGATGCAGGGCAATCTTCCCACCCTAACGCTCTTCCTTTAAGTGTGTCTACAAAGTTCTTTTTACCATGTAAAGTCACACATCTGCAGATTCTGGGGATCAGCACATTGACGTCTTTGCGGAGCCTTCTTATGGGAAGAACAATCATTTCTCATTTTAACAGAGAGAAATGAAAGGCTAGTTTTTCATCAGCATACCTAAGATTAAATTTCTTTATTAAAAAAATCTTATAAATAAGATTATAGGGACCAGGGAGATGGCTCAGTGGAATAAGCACTTTCTTGGCAAAGCACAAGGGTGTGAGTTCAATTCCCCGGTCCCAAATAAATAAATAAATAAATAGATAAATAAATAAATAAATAAGATTATAAATTGCGTAAGTCTCCACACTTAGCCAGATTTGCCCATAACAAAATTTTTAGTTCTAGAATCGCCTCTAGCTTTCTAGATCCATTCAGTTTGCCCTATGCCTTTTCTTTCTCTTTCTGGAACAATCAGACTGATTGTTTATTTTACTTTTTCACTTAACAAAACATACCCTACAAGTTCAGTTCCTGAGAATATGTCTGTTTCAGTCACCCTCTCCTTTGGCCTCAGTTCTCACCTTTCTCTATTACCAAAAAAGAGGGACTCTCTTCCTTTTCCTGGATATCCTCCTCCTTCCTTACAGAGCTGTAGGTATCTGTGATTACTCCTCCTCCTTTATTTTTTTTATTGAGACAAGGTATCACCATACACAGTTTGAAGCTGGCCTTGAACTTATGTTGTAGCCTCAGCTGGCCTTGAACTCACACTGATCCTTCTGCCTCAGCCTCCCAAGTGCTGGGATTATAGGAGTCCACCACCATACCCAGCATTCAGTTTATTTGACTGCCCTTCCCAGCAGCATTGAGGCACCCTCAAGACTCTGCTGCCTTCCAACCCTCTCTGGTCAGAGGTCCCACCAGCTGCACTCCCCCTTTCCTGTCACGAAAGTACATGTCCCCTCACTATCTCCATTTCCACATCTCCCATTCACACCTTAAATCCACAGCTGCATGGCTGCAGTCACAGTCCTCCTGTTGCCACATTAAACAGGCAGAATCCACACCACTTGAGCCTCTCACAGCACTGAGAATTATTTCCTAGGTCCCTCTAACTAAACAGCCAGAGGCGCACGTGAAAAGCCTGGCCTTCTCCGTGATCCTCATTCTCTGTCACCATTTACATCCATCACGTCCCCAAGGCTGTCCTCTGTGGGTTTCCTTCTGGCTGATCCGTTTTCCCTGTGCCCGTTGCTGCCACCCCTTGCTGGAGTGGCCTCACTCCCTCTAGTTGGGCCTGCTGTCCTCCATGGCACACACCAGGACTGGACTGGTGTTTTTAACCCAAAGTACACATCTAGGTGAGGCCCCGCGTGCCTTTAAGTTTCAGTGCCCACCCAGCACCTGCTGCCCCTCTAGTCCCTTCAACATGGACCATGTGGCACCTTGTGATTAAACCTTCACTTATCTTACCAGCTCTGTCTATTCCAAGTCCCCTACAAACTCCAAGCTCTGTATACCAAGCAGGTCCTCCGACTTCTCATGCTTCTGGTGCTACCTGCTTACCTCTGCCTTGAACATTCAACCACAACTGATTAAAGTCTCCTTCCTGCTTGTGTCTCACCGGTCTCTAATTACTTGCTTCCCTTACGAATCTTTGCTGGCCTCTCCACTCACCAAGACCATGGATTGGTCAAGGACTTGTTCCCACTGTGCTCAGTAATTATTTGTTCTCAATAAGTATTTGTTGAATAAACAAAGTTCGGATGAGATTGGGAGCAGGTTTGGTGAGTGGGAGGGCCCGGCTGGGGGTGGGTGGAAGAGCAGGTACACTGGGGAGCTACAGAGTTCGGCTGCAGGGGAGGAGCACTTCTGGCTATTGCAGTGTCCGGGCAGGGCCAGTTCAGTGGCTGCTGTGCTAGGATAGACGTGAAGGTCACTGGGACAGAGAACACGAAGCTGTGACCCAGTAGATCGGAGAAGTGGCACTTAGGTCACTCCAGCCAGCAAAGTCAGGCACTGGGTGGGGTGGGAGGGGAGCCATGAGTCAGGCTCCCAGGTCCTTTCCCAAGGGACCCAAGTAAGGCAGGGAGGCACCTCCATCTTAGGGCCCAGAAACGAAAAGAAAAGAAAGGGGGAAAGGGGTGGTGGACACGTTATGTGGCACCATACCTGCTTGAGGGGGTGTACCCCGAGTCCCTTGGAGACAGCCAGGAGAACAGAGGGACTCTTTGAGAGGGTTTCAAGATGAAGGGTTGGAGGGAGTTTCTATCAGGTTGGAATATTTTTATAGAAATGGTTTTCAAAAAAACTCAACAGAAGGGGCTAGAAAGAGACCCTCCATGGTAAGATCAAGTGGTCAAGTACAATGGCCCCTTCCAGTTTGCTGTTAGAATTTGATACCACTGTCCAACAGGTGCTGCTGTTCTCGTAGCCATAATTCTTGGCAGTGGTGGGCTTATCCCAGGAAGAGGATAATCTAAGATGCTTCCTGATCCTTAATGCAGGAGTCAAAACCTCCCATGTGGGGCTGGCCATTCCTGTCAATCCTTTGAGTCCTTGGGGAGTTGGGCTTTGGCTTGTTTTTGTTGAATGCAAATATAGTCAAGACCCCTTTTGGGGGACTACAATTAAAAAGAGCTCTCATCTAACCTAAAAGCCAAGCAGATAAACCAAACCTCCTGTGGGAGAAGTCCTCAATGAACAGTATTTCAAAATTAGGTAACACTTGCTGTTCTGTCAGTCCTCCTTGCAAAAATCAAGGGACCAGGCACTTCTTTCCCACCTTTCTGCAATTAGCAGAGAGGAGCAGAAGGACAACTGCTGCTGGCAAGTTTCTTCCTGAGCTCAAACTGCCCCCTACCAAGACCCCAAAGTTCCCTCTTCTGAGGAACTGGCTGGTTCTTATAACAGCTTCCCATATGCTATTGAGAGCTGTGCTTGGTTGGTTTAAAACTTTAAACACAAGCAAAATACCAACATGCTGGTATTTTGCTTGTGTTTAAAGTTTTAAAGCAAGATGAGTTTCTTTCTTTCTTTCTTTCTTTCTTTCTTTCTTTCTTTCTTTCTATTTTAGGAAAGGGTCTACAGGGTGTTCAGAGTTTCACTACTAGATCGGACTCATAGTGATCCACCTGTTTTTCAGCCTCCCAAGAGCTGGGATTACAAGTGGGCACCACCACACCCAGTCTCAATTGCTCAGTGTGTTCCAGGGTGGGACCAGCATGACAGGCCCAAGGATCCAATCCCCAGCCCCTGCACCTGCTTGCAGGTGCTTCAATCCACTGAGATATCTGGCCAGCCCTGAGTTTTCTTTTTTTTTTTTTTTTTTTCTTTTCATTGTGTTTATGAAGGCTTTGGTACCATGTCAATCGTAAGAATAGCCAGCATGCTTCCCAGATTGCTAGAAATGGCAGAACACAGCCGGGCCACTGGCACCCAGGTCAGCATTCCAAATGCATTCCATGTACATTACAGTCAGAGAGGCTGCTGAAGTCTGGTCATTCCTGGACATTGCTCTCCACACGCTTGGAGGCAAATCACCTGCTCTCCAACTAGCACCTCCTTTTCTTGTGCTCCCTCCTCTGTGGTGCTGATCCCAACAATTCTGCGATTCCATGGCACCCCGCAGACTCACCTCTTCTACATGTTCTCTCTTCTCCCCCTGTTCCAGTCCTCCTCACTCCCTCCATCTCTAGCTTGAATATAGCCTTCTTTCATTTTTAACACTGCCTCCTATGGTCCACACACTCACCTTCCTGTCCCCCTCTCCCTAGGTGGCTTTTTCTAGCAAAACTACCCCTGGCACAATCCCATTTCCCACCATTTTGGGCTTGCACCTTTCTAGCAAAATGTAGTTGGCAAAACTTACCAAATAACCCTGCTGTCTGGTCCTCTTGGCTCTTTTCTCGCTCCTCAAACCTCCATCACCCCTCTCTCCTATACTCTGAGCAATGGCCTCGCTTTCTGCTTCACAGAAAGACAGAAGGCTCAGCAGGGTCTGCCTACATGTCGCTGGCATTCTCTGTCTAGCTCCTATGTCTGAGTGACACCACCTAGTACTCCAGAAAATGCCCCTCTCCCTCAAATCTTTCCCCCCACCAAGGAAATCAGTTCTTCAGCACAGAACATGCTTTGTGGTTTCTCTGGAGCCCTGTTCACTCTAGAAGTCCTTCTAGGTCTTATTCTTTCTACAGCCCACCCCGAAGGGGCTTCACCTCTCCACTGAAACAGCTCTTAGCAAATTCTAGTTATCTCTGTGGTGCTGACACCAATGGCCATGGGCGGGCCACAGCAGCAGCCTTATTGGGCTCTCTCTTGGCCTTCTCCAGGACTGGCCCATCCTATTCCCTAAAGCTGCCCCTGGTCTTCCACAGATGTTTCTCTTGAACTCCGCCTTCCTAAGGCCTGTGCTGTTCCTTTTCATTTCCTCATCTCTCGACCTTGGAGTATCTGGACATGCCCTTGGCCTTGCCCCGTACCAACACACATCCCTAAGTGATCTCATTAAGTTCTGACATTGTACCCACTCTAAGGACTCCCCAGAGTCCATCCCAGCCAGGCAGGACCTCTCCCCTAACTCCAGATTTCTATGTTTGACTTCCTCCTCTCTGAGTGTCCAGTGGACAGCTCATATTTACCAAGCTCCAAAATAACCCGAGTTCCCCCTTTCACATCAGTTTCTGTTCAAGTCATCCCCACAGCACCAAATTGTATCTTAAAGTTTCTTATGGCAAAAAAAAATAGAAATCAGCAAAATCTTGGCAACTCTTTTTCAGTGCGCCTGAAACCCACCACACCTTTACTCCTCCATTGCTACTAGCCTGGACCTTGTCTTCTTTTGAGTAGATTATTTCTCTTCTCCCTCTTCTGCAGCACTGACATGGAAGCCAGGGCCTCGTGTGTGTGAGGCTACGGTCAGCCAACTAAATTATCTCAGAGCCTGTAATGAGCATCCTCACTGAAATCCTCCCACCCTTGAGTATGGTCTTCACGCTGCACTCACTAGCCCATCACATAAGAGACACTCAGGAATCGTGTTTAACTCTAAGTTTTTAAACAAAGAAACACATACATGGCACTGTAATGCACCCAACTCTTGTCAGGCTTTTGAAAAAAGCTATTGTGTTCCTCCTGGTAGGTCTGTGGCAGGTACTGCTGTATTATAATACCTCTTTTTTCTTCGTACGGGGATTGAACCCAAGGTCTTTATACTAAGCTACATTCTCAGCTCCTGTTCCTGCTCCCCCTCCCCCTCCCCCTCCTTCCAAGGTCTCAGTACATTATTAAATTATCCAAGTGGAATGTGAATTGTGATCTTATCCCTCTTCCTCCCCCTCCCCTTCTCCTCCCCCTCCTCCTTCTTCTTCTCCTTCTCCTTTCTTCTTCTCAGATACAGGTGTGTGGCACCAAGTCCAGCTTGGTGGTGCATATTTTATTTTATATTGTTTTAATATGTGAAAAAAACCAGACGCAGGAACATAAAATGACTCTTG
>PVKA01052984.1:0-11448 GCA_004027165.1 Ctenomys sociabilis
CCAGGGAAGCTCTTATTCCACTGAGACATCTCCCCGGCCCCCTATTGCATCCTTAATACATATCACACTCAATAGTAGGTACTGAGCAGAGAGGCAGAGAGTGAGCATGACAAGATAATTGCTTTTGTGGTTCTTGGAGTGAATTTATCTAAAAAATAACTGGAGACCCTGGCAGGAGAAAGAACTCCAGGTTCTCTGCCCTACTACCATCAGGCCTGCCTCAGTATACATCTACAATAAGTGCACAGTTTAGGTTCTCAGGCTGGTTCTCACTCATGCCATAAAGTTTTGAGCTAATAAATAATATATTTTCAGTAAAATATACTTTGAATCTGACTTCTCATTTAGTACAATAATAGTAAACTCAAATTTTACTTATAACAATTACAACCTTTACATTCAGTCACTGTAGAGCAGAAAGCAATCTAATTATGTTGTAAGCTTCCTGACAAGTGAGTTATTATAGAGTGTATTGAATTTGTTTTGTTTTATAGCTTCTAATTGAGGTTCTGATTTTAAATATTGGCTTGTGTTGCTTAATTGACACCCATTCACCCAAACGAACCAAATCTCTAATTGGCTAGAGATCATGACTCACTGAGACGCAAATGTGATAAATGAAACTGTCTCCCACACTAATTACCTGAAAATCTTATAGGGCAGTGATCAAGAAAATGACTCTTTAGATAGGTAATTATAATGCTGAAGAAGTAAAGTATTTGTATATCAAGTGATCATCGTATGAGGCAAAAGATACTCAAATTAGATGAACTTATCCACTATCTGTCTTGCCTGTGAATTTTAATGTGTACAGCTATTTGGGACTTAGAGGAAATTAGGGTGGACCTGCTATAAATCAGATATGACACCTAACAAGAAGATGATAGGAATATTAATACTGCAGAATGTTTGTAAGGGTGCTATGGGAGAAATGTTTTCTAGTGATTTAGAGCCTCATTTGCATCTGAGCCACTGATGTGTGACATTAAAAATGCAGAGCCCATGACTTTATGGAGCCCTGCTGACTCGGAAAACCTTTAAGTGGGTAACAGGATGCCTGTATTTCTAAGCAGGGCCTTCTAGGCAATTCCTTTGTATATTGAATTTTGAGAACTATTGTTGAAGCATAGTGAAATATTTTCCAAGCCTTGGAATTGTTTCCAAAGCCACGGGACCTCATCCGTGCTGATGGGCGTGCAGGAGTGTGGGGGCCGTATGATTCCTCAGTTCCCTCCAGGAAGTCACATAGCTGCAGGATCTCTGGAGAAGTTGCCTCCCATCTGTGAGCTGCAGGGTGATGCCCGTGGGTTTCTTCTGCAGTGGTCTGGCACCATTGTTAACTCTTTGGTGTCTGAAAGGCAGATTCTCAGGCTTTGCCTCAGGCCCTCTTATTAGGGTCTCTGATAACAAGAAGAAATTTTTTTTTAATTTGTGCATTTCGTACAGGGTCTCACTACACAGGTGGGACTTGTGGAGATCCTCCAGCATCTCCAGTGCTGGAATCAGAGGTGTGTGCCACCACTCCTAGACTTTGGTGCTGGCTCAGAGCACCCGAGGGGCAGGGCCAGCATGGCATGCTGGACCAAGGATTGAACCCTGTTTCTTGTGCTTCCCAAAGCAGGTGTTTAGTCTGCTGAGCTATCCTGCTGGCTGTAAATTTTCTTTTTAAACGAACTAAGTTTTGTGTACACCTATGAAAGTAGAAGTGCTTTGCTTAAAAGCTATATGACTTCATCTTTCAATTAATTTAACCGTCATGAACCTTATGTATTTTAAATGGGAGACCCCTTCCCTTCCTGGAAATTGGCTTCAGAGCTGACTAAGGCCAGTGGTGGGATCTGGATGGCCTTGCAGGAGTGGACAGAATCCAGTCTCTCATTGGCACATCGTGCTCCTCACCCAGCCCTCAGTGGGTGCTGTTATTTCACTTTTCATGTTTCTTTTGTTACCTCTCTTCTTTGAATAGAATATTCTATCACATACTATTGTACTTCTGTACAACATGTTTCAATTGTGTAATTTAACTAATGTCTGTAGGCAACTTTTTTTTAGAATTGTACTTCCCTCAAATTGTTATAAATTCACAATGATACATATCAAGTTGTATTATAATAATAATAATGATAATTTGAATTTCTGTCTCTTATAAGTAAGGAGTCTCCTTACACACCATTTGGATTTACTCCTCTTTGAATGCTGATAGCAGTCAGCATGGAACAGGACATGTATGACTTTGCTTTGAATTTAACTTCAACACTGATGTCACAGTCATCAAGGGTACAGTTCCAACTCCTTCTGCTCCATTTGGAAGAAGACATCCTAAAGATGTGATATGTCATTTTGAAACAACACCATCACTCTCCCACCAATGGATTTACTAATTATTCCCCTGGTTAAAGGAGAATTTTCCACATCAATGTAGTCTTCATTGTATAGCATATGCAACAGGAGAGTCTCTTCTTCATACATTTTCTGTGATCCACTCTTTTATTTTAGGTCTCTGCTTATAGAAGATTGGGTCTTGTGTGTAGAACATGCAGGGAAGCTAGATGAGCAAAACATCTTGCCCATCTTTCCAGTCATTTTAAAAGATACCAAGAAATCTACAGATTTTCAGTGATGCTACTTTGTTATTACTTATAAATGCTTCATTTGAAATGAAAGATTATTGCTGCTATCTTGACCTGTGAGCAATCAGTCAAATATGTTATAAAATAAAAGGAAACACAGATGAAATGCTGTTATTTATATATGAAAAGCAAGTCTGGCCCTGTGAAATGAAATGAGTCAATAGTATGTAACTCTGTTTAGTTTTAAAATCTGTGTATAATGAATTATTTCAGTATCTGCAATGAGTGGCCTCATGAGGAGAATACTCAAAGTTCTGCCAGTTCTATTATATCTATCTTGGTACTGTAGGATTTTGAGCTAAATGATATAACTTACACTGGAAAGTACATGGGCCTTTCAGTCGCACAGCTCTTCTCCTACCTCCTCCTCCTTCCTCTTTTCCCTCCTCTTCCTCTTCTTTGTTCTCTTCCTCCTCCTTCTCTTTTTCCTTCTCCATCTCCTTCTCCATCGTCTTCTTCCTCTTTCATCTCCTCTTCCTCTTCTTCCTCCTTGTGCTCATCTTCCTCTTCCTTCTTCATTCTCATTTTTCTCCTCCTCCTCCTCCTTCTTCCTCTCCTCCTTTTCTGTGTGCCAGGTTCATACTAAGCTGTATGAAACTTAAACAGTACCAGGTTTTACTTTCTTACTTGAACCTTGGTCAAATCATGAGGCCCTTCTTACAGGAATATTAGTGGGTTAGCTGGTGGGGTATGTGTGATTCTCTCAGGATCACCAGGCTGCTGAACTTCTGTGAGGCAGTCTTCAAGGTTGGTTGACATTGGATGGTGCTGTGAGAGCAACCATCTTTGGACCTGTATCTGAAAAAGGGCCAGAGTCTAATGATCTCAGTGGAATTATGTGAATACTTTCATTGCACTGTTTATTTTATAAAAAAAATAATCATTTTTTTCCTTAAGTAGAACAAATTCTTTGAAGTTAAAATGTTGAACATCTTTTAGCTGAGTATTAGTTTGAGAATCACAAGAATGACTTGAAGTTGAACTATTGCATATTTTCTAGAGCACTGAAATTAGCAATTGGAAAAAATATTGCATCTGATTCTAGTTAAATCTTCCTTTGTTTCATCACTGGCTTTAATAGAGAAAAAGCATCAAGTATATCCTTTAAAATAATTTCAGCAGAGAAGACCTCAAAAATCTCCACCAAAAGACTTCTAGATTTAATAACCAAATAGAATAACTGAATACAGAATCAATATTCAAAAATCAATGAGCACAAATAACAAGAGAGAAATTAGGGAAATAATGCCTTTCACAATAGCATCCACAGAAAATGGAAATATCTAGGAATCAATCTAATGAAGGAAGTAAAAGACCTTTATATTGAAAACTACAGTTCTCTGGAAAAGGAAGTTGAAGAGAATATCAGACAATGGGAAGATATCTCTTATATTTAGATAAGAAGAACCAATATAGTGAAAATGGGCATATTTCCAAAATTGTTATACAGATTTAATACAAGCTGATTTAAATTCCAACAGCATATCTTACAGAACTAGATAAAACAGTCCCAAAATTCACTTGGAATAAAATATGACTTCTGGGTAACAAAGATAAGGCTGGCGGCATCACAACCCCTGACTTGAAATTATACCAAGTTATTGTGTTAAAAAAGCATGACATGGAAACACAACACAATGCAACAAAACAAAACAACACAAACAAAACCTAAAGATCAGTGGAACAGATTACAAGATACAGAAATAATTCCAAACACACTCAGCCACCTTATCTTTGACAAAGGGGCCAAACACCCTCACTGGAAGAAAGATGGCTTCTTTTTTTTTTTTTTTTTTTTTGAGACAGGGTTTCACTATGCAGTTCAGGCTGGCCTTAAGCTCACTTTGTAGCTCAAGCTGGTCTCGAACTCACAACAATCCTCCTGCCTCAGCCTCCCAAGTGCTGGGATTACAGGCATGCGCCACCACGCCCGGCTGAAAGATGGCTTCTTTAATAAGTGGTGCTGGAAAAACTAGCTTCCCACATGTCGAAGACTAAAACTAGACCCTTATCACCCACCATACACTACACTAAAACCAAAATGGATCAGAGATCTAAATATTAGTGTCTTTTTTGTGCGGTACCAGGAATCTAACTCATGACTCCCACTGCCAGACAGGCACTGTGCCACTGAGCATTTCCCTGGCCCAAAGATCTAAATATTAAAACACAAACATTGAATCTTCTGGAAGATAGAATTGGTAGGACTCTTAAAGACATTGGTGTAGGAAAAGGTTTTATGAACAACACTTTGCATAGGAAATATCACAAAGAAGCAATAACTGGGATCTCATCTTTTTTTTTTTTTTTTTTTTTTTGCTTTTATGTATTTGGTACAGGGTCTCATTATGCAGCTTGGACTCTTAGTGATCCTCCTGCTTTTAGCCTCTCCAGCACTGGGATTACAGGTGTACACCACCATGCCCGAACTCAGTCCCCATCTCAGCATGCCCCAAGGGTGAGACTGGCACAGCATGCGGGAACAGGGATCAAACCTTGGTCCCTGAGCTTGCCAAAGCAGGTGCTTTAGTCCACTGAGCTATCTTGCCGGCCTTGGGATCTCATCTTATTAAAAAGCTTTTCATAGAAAAAGGAACAAACAACAGAGTGAAGATACAACCCACAGCATGGGCAAAAATTTTTGCCAGTTGTTCCTCAGACAAAAGATTAATATCTAAGATATCAGATAAATTACTCCAAAACATCAATCCTCCCAAATTTAAAGACCCAATCAAAAAATGAACACCTGAAATGAATAGACAATTCTCAGAAAAAGAAGTAGAAATGGCAGCTAAGTATATGAAAAAATGTTCAACATCAATGGTCATTCAAGAGATGCAGATTTAAACAATGCTGAGATCCTATTTCATTCCAGAAAGAATGGCTGTTGTCCAGGACAAGCAATGGCAAGTGCTGGTGGGGATGTGAGGATAAAGAAACCCTTCTCCACTGTTGGTGGGGGTGCAGGCCGGTGCGACCATTTTGGAAGTGAGTCTGGAGGTTCCTTAAAAATCTCTGACTAGAAGTTCATTCAGTCCAGCTATGCCACTTCTTGGTACCTTCTGAAAAGAATTAATAGCCTCATACACAGCAATGGACACCCATCGTTATAGCAGGCCAGTTTGCAATAATTATATCTTGGAAAGAGTCCAAATGTCCACCAAACTAGGAATGGATAAAGAAAATGTGGATTTTATATAGCAGAGTACTTCTCTGCCATAAAGAAGGACAAGATTGAATCATTTCTCACTAAATGAATGCACTATGAAACTATACTCTTAAGTAAAATAAAACAGAAACACAGATTTAAATATTGCATATTTTCTCTGGTATAAAAAGCCAAAAGTGTAAAAGAGGACTAAAATGTATAATAGATATATTTTGGGAGATGGAAAGAGAATGTTCAAGCAAGAAGAGGAATGGGGGGCCAGAAGAAAGAACAAGAAAAAAATGATTAGAAGGAAAAATGGAAACAAAGATTTGTAAATATTATCATTATTGCTATTATTATTATTTTTTTTTTTGATGGCCAAGGATTGAACTCAGGCCCTTGTGCTTCTTAGGGAAGCACTTTCCCACCCCTAAAGATTTATAAATAAAGAGGGAAAGAGATGTTGAAGGAGAGGAGGGGAATAGGAAAAAAAGAAGCTAGATATATCATCTATAGGTCCACGTTCCCTATATGAGTGTTATCATTATGTATATCTAAAAGTACCAACAAAATAAAAATTCACACTTTAAAAAGCTAAATTCAAATCAGCTATATCCTTTCAACCTCTGATAAATGGTTGTACTTCCAAAGGACATTTATTATTCTTTTTTCTGGACATAGTTTAACTTAAACTTATTTAGTTTAATATAATCTCAATATTCTTGCTAAACATACAAATTAGAGAAAAAGTGCTATTATAAGCTTCATTTAAAGTCTGTATTGCTTAATACATTACTTCATTTGGTCTACACGAATTTCAAATATTTTTTTAAGGCAGCATTTCAGAGGGCTCTGTATCTTTGTTTCCTGACAAGCTTACACATTCCAACATAGTATTTCCCTACCAAAGTAGCAGTTCCTGTTTCTTACCCTTTTCCCCCATAGCTCACCTCTTAATAGACTGAAATATTTTTCTTTCCTTTGTAAACACTCTCCCACTAATATGGGCAATGGTGTTATGTGTTCTTGAGTCCTCTTAGGATGAGCACTTCCTTCTTTGCCCTATTTGAAATGTTTATGTTTTTATTTTTTTATTTTTTTGCGGAACCAGGGACTGAACTCAGGCCCTTGTGCTTGCCAGGGAAGCACTTACTTTACTGAGCCATCTCCCAAACCCAAAATTTTCATCAGTTTTGAATGGTCCAGTGAATTGCATTGTAAATAATTAAGCAATGCTTGCATAGAGTTAAAGAGTTAACAACAAAATGTTCGTCGAAAAAGAGTAATAAAATATTTAACTGGTATTTTTACTGCCAGGAATATATTTTTTGGTCCAAATAATCTCTGAGTAGATTATCTACTAATCTCTTTGGTTAAAAAAAAGGTAAAATCTCCTCTTCCTCCTCCTCTTCCTGCTCCTCCTCCTTCTTCTTCCACTTCCCCTCCTCCTCCTTCTTATCCCCCTCCTCTTCTTCTAAGAAAATAATCGGTAGTTTTCCATATTTAACTTTTATAATAACTTTTTCACGTATGGGCAAGGGCAAACACAAAGGCAACTCCCTTGTAGGGAGAATTGGATAAAAACAAACAGCTCAATGATTCACTGGCTCTTAATGGATTAGCACTTCTGTCAGGCATAGCAACAGTGGGGGCAAGAGATTAATTTAAAGAAAATGAATATCAAGCAGGAAGGAGAGACTGACACATTTTAGCTTAAAATAGCTTGGGAAGAATTGAATGATCTGCAGTGCACCAGGGGGATCATTAATTTGGCTGTAAAATTATAAATAGGTCAAACAAAGGCTTTTACATGTTGTTATGATGGTGTGGTTGGATTATCCTATTCAACTGGTACCTATAGCCTAAGTTGAATTTGGGTACTAGGCTGTCCAGGAGGTAGTTATCACATAAAAAGCAATAGATGCTTATGTGACATGGCTTGTAGCTTTCTGGATAAGTATTTAAAACACATAACATAGCTACTCACACGCTGTTCATACTAAGTCATCTTAGATAAAGTTAAATAAGTGACACAATTTTGAAGTGTTTATGTTTTTTATATTTGTTTATGTATCTATTTAATATATTTGGTATAAGGTCTCACTACACAGCTCAGATTCATAGTGATCCTCCTGTTTTCTGCTTCGCAATAGTGGGATTACAGGCGTGTGTCACCATACTGGTCTTGTGGGGACAGCTTAGCATGCCTGGGGTGGGGCCAGCACTGTGATACCAGAGACTGAATCCTGATCTCTGTGTTTGCCTCAGCAGGTGCTTAGTCCACTGAGCTATCTAACTGGCCCTGGAGTGTTAATGGTAAAAATGTTTTTTTTCTAGAATTGCCCATGACAATTTGTAAACTCTGATTTATTCTTATATTAGTTTCAAATGGTTCAATTAAAAACAACCCACAATATACCATATAAGCTTTTTGATTGACAGTAGCAAGCATATTATGTGGTCTTATTCTAACTATTCCATATATTCTTCTTAGAAAAATATTTGAAAGGTATCTGTAACTTTTAAGATGCTCCAGAAATAGGTAAGACAAAATAAATTCATACTATATTAATAGTACCAAACTTCAATTAGATTGCTCTTATGTAGATCATAAGTGTTGCTATAGCCTTATATTAACATCGCAGCTCTTAGTGTAACTTTTCATCTATGGAAGCATACAGTGTTATGTTCAAGATCTTGAAAATATTTTTTAGGATTTCTTAGTGTGAAGATGTGATGATATAATTTCTGTCATATCTGTACACTAGCTACTTCTGAAGTGAACATGAGTTAATTTATTGTAAAAACATTCATTACACATGGTAATAAAATATAAGAAAAGGAAGTTGTGTCTATACTGTGCTGTAGGTGAAAGTAATGCTTCTGCTTATGGAGGCAGAGGGAAGTAGATCTGTGTTTCATGTCAACCAAACAAGAAGAAGAGGAGGAGGAGGAGGAGGAAGAAGAGGAGGAAGAGGAAGGAGAGGAAGAACAGGAGGGGAGGAGGAGAGGGAGGAGGAAGAGGAGGGGGAGAAGAGGAAGAAGAAGATATAAATAATGTTATAATTAATTTTCAAATAAAAAAGAATCTCAACTTTTGAAAGAATTTCTTTCTCATTCTATATCCTAAGAGATATTACATATAATACAAGCTTTTACAAAGGATACATGTAGCCTAGTAGGCATATGTCCAAAGAAATTCAATAGCAAATATATCTTTTTAGATGTTATTACAGTTAAACTCAGGATATATTATTTTCTGCCAAGGCCTGAACAAATGATTTTGTAATCCCATGCGATTCAAGCATAGCATTAGCACATTCAAAAATGGAAAAATTCCCATTATTTATGTATTGGAAGAACTTGATATTATGAAAATGGCCATGTTACCAAAAACCATCTAGAGATTCATCCCAGTCTTTATAAGTAACAGAGGCATTTCTCACAGAAACAGGAAAAATAATCTTGAATTTGATATGGGATCAGAAAAGACCCAGAATTCAGAGCAACAGTGACCAAAAAGAGCATGCTGGAGTATGGTGTGACTTCAGATTATACTGCACAGCCATAGCAACCAACGTATTAACAGAAATACCACAAAAACAGAAATGCAGACCAGTGGAACTGGACAGAAGACAAAGAACACAATCCACGAGCCTGCAGCCATCTGACCTTGACAATGATGCCGAAAACATGCTGGAGAAAAGATAGGCTCTTTAAGAAATGATGTTGGAAAAACTGAGTGTCTACAAGCAGAAAAGTGAAACTCTGCCATTGTCTTTCCCCTTACTAGAATCAAATAAAATTGGATCAAAGCTGTAAAACCACAAACAGTGAAACTTGTGAAAGACAACAAAGGATAAATTCACACTTGAAGTCATATTCACAGGCAAAGACTTCTTGAATGAAACTTTAAAAGCACAGGAAATAATATCCAGAGTCAGCAGGTGGGACTACATCAAATTATAAAGCTTTTGCATGGCAAATGAAACATTTAGATTGAGGAGCTGCCCATTGAATGGGACAAAAAGTCTTTTCTGGTGCTTTTCTGTTAGAGTTAATACCTCAAATATGCAAGAAACTAACAAGAATTGACCCCCCTCAAACAATGAACCCAGGACAAGGCTATCAAATGAATTGAATAGATACTTTTCAAAAGAAGAAGTTAGGAAGGCCAAAATGTATATGAAAATGTGTGCAACATTTTCAGCATCTCTGGCAAACAGAGAAATAACAAGTATAATGATACTGAAATTTCTTCTCAGTCTGGTCAGTATTGTTATAACCAAGAAAACAAAAATCAAAGAATCCTGGTGAAGATGGGAATGGGGAGTGAACTTTTACATTGTTAGTGGGAATGCACACCGGTATAACCAGGAAATCTACATAGAGATTGCTCAATAGAATAAATACACAAATACCATTTGACCTACATACATCACTTCTGAGCATGTTCCTGAAAGAATTAAAGATGGCATACTCTTGGGAGAAAAATATTTTGCATTTCTCTGATTGATGGAGATATTAAACACGTTTTCACCTCCTTTTTGGCTTTCGTAACTATTTCTTTTGAGAAATGTCTATTTAGTACATTGTGTAACCTTGTACTCAATTCATTGAAGCTTAATTTTTATTAGTTCTTTGCATATTTAGGTGTTAACTCTATCAGAAAAACAGCAGCAAAATTTTCCTCCATTATTTGTGTCTATAACAGACTAAATTACAATAGCTAAGCTTTGGAGATGGTCTAGATGCCTATCAACAGAAAAATGAATAAAAATGTATTCCATCAAAGTAATCCAGTATAATCCAGGAGTGCATAATAGTAGTGGGTTATCCATAGGACTAGCAATATCAGAAGTTGTTGACTTGAGCCTTTTACAACTCAGCCTATTAATATGGCTTTACTTTTTATTTATTTTTTTTCATTTATTTTTATTTTATTAAAATACAAATGTCAATCAGACAGTTTCAAGATGCGTTAACCATACAGATTCGGTGAATTAATACATTGCAAACTGTTTTCATAACGTTTTGGTATTGTACAAGGTGCCTACATGATATTATATATACAGATATTATTTTAGCAGATATCTCTTATCAGTGAATTAAGAGTGTAGTTGCTTACTTATCTTATTTTTTTATACCTGAATTATATAAAAAATTCAATAATTATTTACCAAGTGGATGACCATAGTACTAAAAGCCAACATAATATCCTGTCCAACCACCATTAGTGCAGATTTTGCCTCTCAAAGAATTATGTAGAAGCACAGCGTTATCTATCCCAACTGTACTGTCTATACACACACATGATGATTTTTCTTTCTACAACCCTTCCTTTGTCTACACCTGTCAAAAGTGGGCACTCCATTGACATTCAACTAACTTAGGTGCTTGAACTCGACACCACAATCCAACACAGTCCAGCATTCTGCAACCATAGTGAGTTATTAAAAGAAATTGTTGACCATATCCATTTACAGCTCAGCTTAATATTATGGGCTCACGATGTATACTTCATTTTTATACTTTTCTGCTGGATGGTTAAGACCTAGGTAGATCAAAACTTATATACCAACACAAGAACTTTATATTTCCTATGTGGTCATTGAAGTCCTCTCAGAGTTTATCTTGTAGTCCTGTACATTATTCTGTAGTTCCTTT
>PVKA01052985.1:0-11438 GCA_004027165.1 Ctenomys sociabilis
GAGTGCTGCTGGGATTATGGGTGTGAGTGCTGCTGGGATTGTGGGTGTGAGTGCTGCTGGAACTGTGGGTGGGAGTGCTACACCTGGCCCGGTGCAGACAGACTGAGTGCAACGTAAGGGAGATGGCCTGTGTAGCAATTATTGCCGCTCCTTCTGCCCTTTTTGTTCAAAGCCCTTTATTGCTGCTATGAGCGCTGCTCTCTGTGCCATGTGCCACTCTGCCTTGGATGTTTGGCAAAGAGCAAGTGAGCAAAGGGCCTATAGGCAGCTCAGGCAGCTAGCCAGCCTCTTTTCCATCCTCACATTGCGGCGAAGGGTATTTTCCCCAGGACACTCTCCCATCGTCCTACCATGAGATCATGAGTCAATACCACACTCTGGGAACTGCTCCATCACTGCATGAGGCTTCCGGGGGACAACAAGACACAAGCCAGAACAGGAACTCTGAGGCCGTAAAGCAGAATGGTTATGTTGCAGCTGGAACTTGAGCAGGTGATGTGACGGTGTTGGATGGTGCTGGGATTATGATCTTATGGTGACCTCCTCCTGGGGAGGTGTAGCATAAAAACGCTCTTGAGTAATTAAGATTACTTTCATTCAGACCTTAGTGACCAAAGGCACCTGCAAATCCCTGAATCTAGAAATTGTCAGGTGTCCAAGTGTCTTTACAGAGATATCTCCAATCCCTATTTAATACAGGCTCAGTGAATCACTGCCTTCACACACACCCATGCATATGGCTAAACCTCCTAGTCTCAAAAGATCCAATATATATATATATATATATATTTTTTTTTTTTTGGATACAGGGTCTCACCATGCAGGTCAGACCCATAGTGATCCTCCTGTCTCAGCCTCCACAGTGCCCCCATGACCAGTTTTGGTGGGCAATGCTGAATACCTGCAGCTCTGGGGTGGCACGGCATACAGTACAGGGTATCGAACTTGGGACCTTGTGCTTACCAGGCAGGTACTTAGAGCACTGATCTATCTCCCCAGCCCTACCTCATTGGCTTTTGTTCTCTCTTGTATGTCCTAACCAGCACCTCTCAGAGTCTTAGCGTTCTGTGGAATGTGTGAAACCCTCAGGAGAAAATGCTCAGTTAAGTGGTTTCAACAGCAGGTTCAAATCTCCTCCAAATTTAACCCAGAGCTTCTTAAATTCAGCACTATGTGTACTTGGTCTGAGTGGTGTGGTCCAAGGGGCAGGGCTGTCTGATGTATTATAGTGTTTAGAAGCATTGTTAGCTTCAAAGAGCAGCACACCACTACCATCACCTCGTGCGACAGTTTAAACCTGTCTAGATTCTGCCAGCGGCAACCTCAGAAAATCTTTGGACTCATTTCCTCTGCAGAATACGCACAAGTGATAGTTTGGTAAAGTCTCTGAAAGCTCTCATGGCTGTGGATAATGTCAGTTCAATTGCCTCTTCCAAACCTATTTAGCCAATTGTTACTGGACACACGAGAACATCCCACAAAGCTGACCTCCACCAGGAGAAAATTGCAAAACGGTAGTTCCGGAAAAGCTTGTTATTAACCCTAGTTTAAGTACACCAGGCAAGCATATCATCTAACTTAGGCACTTATGAAAATAGAGCTCATAATCAAATGCCTATTAAAATCCCTCTTATCATTTACTGATGAATATTAATGCCTGCTTAATACACACTCATTTGTAATGGAGATGATCATGGTAAAATTACTTCAGTTACTCCATGATTCATTATTATTTACCAGCATATTTGTCTGTAGTACTTACATTTGCTTTTCCTCTGGTAAGATGTACTGTGTTCAACATTATCATTTTTTCTATACTCACCATGCAACTGACCAATTATTTACTTGTACAAACATTACACAGCTTCTAAATTTATTTGTACTATGTAGTCTTATATACCTGATACCCTGAAAAGACCAACAGAGTCGGCTATGTTTCTAACTCCGCCTCCATTAGCAAACACAGAACAGCTAGAAAAGTTTCTGGGATGCTAGCGAAGAAAATCCTTTTAATCTGAGAAATTATTCTCATACCTCTGGGAGAATTTGTAAAATTTTCTTAGGGCTGAAAATGCTCATTAAAAGTTGCTTTATGAGGGCCGATGAGATAGCTCAGCGGGCTAAGTGTTTGCGCAGGGGCTGCGGTTTGATTTCTGGCAGGACATGCAGTGCCACTGAGAACAGACATAGGGGCACGCACCTGTAATCTTAGCTCAGGGGGACTGCTATGAGTTAGAGCTGCATGGTGAGGCCCTACACACACACACACACACACACACACACACACACACACACAAGGGTTGTATTACGCTCAATCCAATTCTTTCTGTTTTTTTTTTTTTTTTTGGCAGGACCAGGGATTGAACTCAGGCCCTTGAGCTTACCAGGCAAGCGCTTATTCTACTGAGCTATCTCCCCAGCCCCTCTTAATCCAATACTGCTGCCTACTGATTAAGGTGGAGTGCTTCGCTGAAATGGTTGCAACCTTGTAGGATGGAATGTGCTACAGTTAGCATCAGGAATCTTCCCCCCAACCGTACGTATTAAACACTTGTCTCCAGGCTTGGGCTACTGGGGAGTGGAACCTTTCAAGGGTGGAGCCTCGGAGGAGGAAATGAGACCATTGTGGGCGTGACCTTGAAGGGTCTGCTGGGTCTCTTCCTGTCTCTTGCAATTCTAGGTGAGTGGTTGTCTTAAGCTAAGCGCTTCTATTTTGGCCATACAGCCATGAACAGGGACCCTGAAACTGTGAGCTACAACTAATCTTTTCTCTTTATGAGTTGATTGTCTCACATACTTGTCAAACTAATGGACACCTAGCACAGAAGATGTACTTATATGTATATTGTGAAAATACAGAAAATCTAGAAATGTTCAAAGAATTTTTTTAAATGCATTTATTATCTTATTTCCCTGAGATACACCATGGTACATAATTGTATGCATTTTTCTTCAGTGTTTTTTTTTTCAAACTCTATATTTTGAAGTTTTTTTAATGAAAATATTAGACAACAGGATACTTTTGTTCTTGAGATATATTGTAACACACTGATATGTGGAATCCCTGCCATATATGAGTGATTTACTGATAAAATAGGTGAAGGAAAGAAAGAAGGAAAGGAAAGAAGTTGTGTGCATTTTGGAACTCATCCGTAATCTAATGCAGAGGCTGGCAAATTTTCTCTCTGAAGGTCAGCTAATATTTCCACTTTGGGGACCATACATGGTTCTCTTTCACAGCTGCTGAATTCTTACAGCACAAAAGCTGCCAAGCACAACACATAAATGGATGGAGGGATGGTTCTGTGTTCCAATAAAGCTTTATCAATAAAAGCAATGATGGGAAGGAGTTAGCCCATGAACTACAATCTGCCACGTCTGCTTTGTCCTGTCTTGGCAGATAAGGACAGGGAGTGAACAAAGAACAAATCTACACAAAAACAGCAGCATCTTTAGCTGGCTGTTAGAATAACCCCTATTTTTAAAATTATTTTTAAATAAAAATTATCAGTCATGGTAAAACCCATCAAAGTATGTGACTGAATTTTTTTTTTTCTTCAAATAACTTTGTTTTGGAAGAATCTACTGCATTTCTGAATTCTTTTCCTACTAAACTGCTGGTGTTGTTTTTGGACCACGCTTCGCAGGTTTCTGTTTTCAGCATAGGCACCTGTTTACAGGAGTATCGATCACACTATAATCCCTGTGATTCTGTTTTTCTTGGCTGCCTCCCAAGTTATCACCATTTCTGCCACTACATAAATCTCCTCAATAATTCTCCCTAAATTAAGTCCCCTCTGTCTTTTTTGATCAACCAATTTCCCTCCTACAAACTCCAGATTCGATTAGCCAACACAGCTGACAGAATCTGTTTTTAAAAGGACATTTTGTGATTAGGCAATTTTCTTCGAGGATGATTGCTGAGAAAAATACCACCAACAATCACATTATTTTCCTTTCAAAAAATACGTCTGAGATGGAGATGCAATTCTAGGGCCTTTCTTTTTCCTTTGAAGCTCTCAATTTGCCACACATTGAGCCGTTTTGGAGTCCACAGGCACACACGTTTACAGTTCAACAAACTTGGAGTAGGCATTAGAGCCAACTTTGCAGTTGCTGTCAAATTCTCTGGAGATCCTATTCCCAGTTCTATGTGCCAAGCTCTATCTATTGGTGCTTTGTTACGCTGCCATTATCAAGGACACTATCTGTCCTTGGAGTACTGGACTCTAGGGAAGTGAGCCTTCATATCCTTCTCCTAATCTGCATCTTCATCTGGTGATTCCGCCGAGGCTCTCAGCATGGACGAGGTCATCAGTACACAGATGAGGGTAGAGAGGTTTGCCAAGCTCTCTGGCTGCCTGAGAAGCTGAGATGGAAGAGAGTGGGAAGAAGGGGTAGAGAGAGAGGGGGGAAAGGAGCAGTAGGCAGGAGAAAAAGAAGGAGGAGGAAAAAGATGAGGAGGACATGAAAGAGGGGGAAGACATGGAAGAGAGACAAGGAAAAAGAAAGCATGAAGAGGAGGAAGACAAGACTGAGGAGAGAGAGGACGAAGGGAGCAAGGAAGGAGGAGGGAAGATAGAAGAAGGAAGACATGAGGACAGTAGAGACTGATGTAGACTCAAGTGCTCCACAGAGATCTGACTGAGGCCACAACTTTGCAAAACTCACATATTGCCTCGAGTTTTCCTCCTCATTGTCTTTTTCCTCTTTGGGCTTTCCCCAAGTGGAGATCGTAAGCATTACTGAGAATCTGTCACTCAGCAGACCTCTTTGAGTTTCATCTGCCACTGGTCAGGGAGATTGCTAACGGCCTTTCTGCATGAGATCAGAGATCAGCCTCGGAATGAGCATATTTTCCAGGGACTTGTTGTCACCTACAGCTACCACGGGTTCATAGGGACCCAGCTTGACACCATAGCCTTACGCCAATGTTTGGTAATAATCAAACGAATTCCCACAAGGAAAAGCTAAAGGATACATATGGAGCAGGTAGGTCTGATGGATGTAGCCCTTGTAGGACTCAGAGTTTTCTGGAAACAAGAACAATAAGAGGTTGTGGGAGAGGGAGAGAGAGAGACAGAGAGAGAGAGAGAGAGAGAGAGAGAGAGAGAGAGAGAGAGAGAGAGAGAGAGATTATTGAGTCATATTCTCACATCTAGAACCTTAAGGGATTCCACCCATCTTGGAAAGGGAGATACCTTTCCAAAGTTTTACAGAGCCCACCTAATCTTATACCAGTTTCATCCTGCAACTTCTTCACCGAGTCATTCATGAATGCACTGACCAACAGCTACCCAAGCATGTCCTGAGCCAGTGAAGTTGACACACAGAATAAACTACCCTAGGATATAAGGTTGCTTACAAGGCATTGTGGGAACTATCTATGCACCGCCTCACCCCACTGCAGCGTGATGCCGACATCTTGTTCCATCAAGCTATTAGGATGGCCAAAGGGGCACAGACACTATTGACTACTGCCTTCAACTCTGCTTGTGAATCACTGTGTCCAGGACTGCCTCAGAAATACAAACTTCTCTCTGTTTACTCAGTATTGATCCTGTGTGGCCGAGCTCATTCAAAACCGATGACACTGAATAAATTATGAAACAAAATGTCAGTTTCCATAATAGCCAGGAGAAAGAAAGTGAGCTGTATTTCTGGGGGCTGGTGTACAGCTCTGAAGGAATATGTTTCTTTGGGGATGGTAACTTTGTTTGGAATTCAAAGCAGTCTAAAGAAAGGTCTCAACCAGGCTTTAGCATTAAGCACCCTGCACCTTTCAACGGGAGGGATTCGGATTCGCTTTGGGAATCAGCAGACCTCCTGTGGATGGAGCTCTTACTGCTATGTAATAGCCGGCAGTAAATATCAGCGCATTTTCAATGAGGGAGCTTCATTGTATCATTTTGTCTGTTTCTGCTATCATTAAGGCTACTTTAGATTTACAGTGATTATATTTATTTTTTGTTAACAATCAAGTCCAGGCATGTTGAGTGGATTGTACGTCTATTCTCCAACTATGCCTCACATCGTAAGTATCTGCGTGGCAAACTGCGGGAAATCAGAAGCCAGAGTTGAAACAATGCCATTAGTATTAGTATTAGTATTAGTATTAGTATTAGTATTATTTTATGGCATTGGGGATTGAACTCAAGACCTTCAGCATAACTGCAAACACTTATTCCACTGAGCTATCTCCCCAGCCCAGCAATGCTATTTTGAAAGTAAACAGAATCCATGGTGCTTGAATGGGAGAAAACACCTTTAAACTTTAAAGAAAGAAAAAAAAATCCTTTATGTAAGTTTGTGTCCACATTACAAAAGATTCTGTATTCCTCATACACACTGACGTTGTGTTGGTCTTTGTCAATTTCTCTAAGTCTGTTAGGGAAAATGGCCAAAGAGTATGAATAGAATATTCTCTAAGGGAGCATTTAAATGGCTAATAAACATATAAAAAGGCATTTTACTGCCAGAGCCCAAGAAAAGCAAACCAAAACCACAATAAGGTATTATTTCATCACAATCAGACTGACAGATATTAAAAAAAGTCTTCCCAGCTCCATTGTGCGGGGTTGAAATTGGCTTCAATCTGCACTAAAGAGCAAGACGGTACTGTGCGGGTTCCCCAAGGCAGCCGTGCTGTACCTAATTATGTGCTGAAGACACTTTCGTAGTTGTATTCAGCATTCGCACGTAGAAAGGTGTCTTCAGATACTTCCTAGAACAGCCAGAAAATGGAAAAAAATTAATTTCCCATCAAGAGAGAATACGATGAAAGGCTTGCATAATGGATTGAAAATTCAGCTAGACGTGTTTTGTTTTGTTTTCGGTGGATGTGTAATTATTCATCTTTGCACAGCGCTGGTGTCATGCTCCAATACACGTATATCAGGGATAATTATCAAATCAGAGCACTGATCTATCCACTTCAGATATTCATCAGTTCCTATGGTAATAACATACAAAATCTATTTTGAATTTTTTTGTCCTGTACTTTAAGGAAGGGTCTACAGGGCATTCAAGGCCTCACGAATAGATCAGACTTGTAGTGATCCGCCTGTTTACAACCTCCCAAAAGCTGGGATTACAGGCCCGCACCACCATGTCCAGTCTCAACTGCCCCCTCAGCATGCCCCAGGGGCAGGGCCAGCACAGAAGGCCCCAAACCTCCAGCTCTTGCACCTGCTTGCAGGTGTCTTGATCTGCTGAGCTATTTGACTGGCCCTCTATTTTGACATATTTTGAAATATTCAACAGAATTTGGTTATCACTATTATGTGCTAGAACACTGTATCTCTGCTCAATACATCCAAAGCCAAAACATCTTCCACAGATTGGGGGTAAGAAGAATAATAAGTAGCAGAAAGTATGCAAAACTTGATAACATTCCTGTAAAATTTAACCCATGCAGAGTAATTCCACATGTGGGTTTTGAATACCTAATGCACATTGACAATTTGGAAATATGTGTGTCAAATATACTACTTGACCTAAGGTCCAGATGAATATAGATAGGTGAAAACTAGGTAAGTCAGTTGAGAGCTAGGAATGGATGGATGGATACATAGGGACTGGATAGATAGGTGAGGAGAGATAAATAGGTAGATGTTAAGGTAGTGAGTAGGTAGGTAAATAGGTAGATAGATAGGTATGTAGGTAGGTAGATAGATAGGTAGATAGATAGACAGACAGACAGACAGACAGACAGACAGACAGACAGATAGACAGACAGACAGATAGATAGACAGACAAACAAACAGATAGATAATAGATAGTTTTAGATAAATATATGAGAGATGTGCTATGAATAAATTTCATTCATTTACTTATAATTTCCCGAAAAGGGCTGCTCAGTATTTTTCAGACACACATTTTGTGAAACTCTGACACTTTCCTTCCAGTAGAAGAATCAAATTTCTTCTTCGGGCAAATGATTCTTATCTGAGATCTGCCCTATCTTCAACAGAGCTCTTCAAAGAGCCAGTGAACTTTCTCTGAGTTCCATTCCGCTCCTGCCGAAGTAGACACTTGTTTTCCCTTGTCCCAGGAATGGCATCGAACTCAGGACGTTGTACTTTTCAGGCAGACAGTTGTGCTTCTGAGCAATATCCCTGGCCCTGGACACATTCTTAGCAGTGCACCATTAATTTTATATCACTTAAGCTCATCGTGGCTGGGGAATTGCTTGTTGTGCTAAAATTAAAAATAATATCCCAAGGAAAACAAAGCCACGTTTATTCCAAATCCTTATGACTGCTACTCATTCTGAGCATACATTTCAGAGAGGTAAGGGATTCACTCAGAATTTAATCTCCAGGAATTTATTTTCATGCTTGTAATTTGAAATGTGGAGATTATTGTTGTAAGGTTTGTCAGTAACCTGTTCTTTTTTCTTCATGAGGTCATTTTTAGTACCAGAAAAACCTACAGTGTTTGTGCTAAAATGGAAAATCCAAACACAAAGAATATGCATAGAGAAAAAATATATAGGAGAACAGGTCAGCCTGATAGCTCAGTGGACTAAAGTACCTGCTTAGGCAGAGTGTAGTGGCTGGGGTTCTATCTCTGGCCTGCTGCTCTGCTCCCCCCAGCCCTGTGCCCTGTCCACGGAGTGCGCTGGGACAGCGATTGAGACTGGGTGTGGTGGCGCGCACCTGTAATCCCAGTGCTTGGAAGGCTGAAAATAGGAGGATCAGTTCGAGTCCGATCTACATAGTGAGACCCTGTACACCCTGTACTAAATATACATATGATTTTTAATAGAACCCAATTTGGACAGGATATCATATCTGCATCCTGTGCTATGAATGACTACTACAAAGACAACAATGTGCAATGTATTAATTGTAAATCTCCTACCAACTTGCTTTGAAGCTGTCTCATTGCAATATTTTCTCAATAAAATTAAAAAAAAAGAAACACAATTGTCTTTCTAGGCCAGGCCTGAATTCAATCCCTGGTTGTACCACACACACACACACACACACAAAGAATACCTGTACAAGGTATTCTTAGGATGTATGAGAAAGTCACTTACCTCTCAGATATGAAGAAAAGAGATAAAAGGCTTTAATATTTAACCTCTATAAATCTCAGCCACACATACATATTTATTAATCTGATAGGATATATTCTAGATTTATACCACTTCAATATTTTTGAACCCATAGTTGCATAATTTTAAATATTCCCTGAATTGCTCACTTCAAACAAAACTGCACGGATGTATGGATAACAAACTTTGTACGTAATCACAGTTGATTTCATTGAGCAAATTTTGTTTCTTTTCTGAGTTAATGGCCTATGACCCATAGATAAATATGATTTGAGTATCTTGATTTATTTTCATAACTGACATTTTGTCCAACATGCACAATGCTGATTTTGTCACTTGTGAAATTTTATATCATTGGACAACAAGCCTTACTGAATTTTAAAGATGTGTCCTATTCTCCGCCACTGTAGCCCACTGAAAAGAAGGTATGTAGTCTGGAGTAGGGTTTGTTTCAGGAGAAAAATGAAGTGATGATCTTCCATTCTCCAGAAGACATAAAGGAACTTTTTGTGTCTGTCACACTATTGATTCTTTCATATTAGAGGCATTGTAATATGATATTGTATAATTAGAAATGAAATGCATGCTTTCCCATTTATTACATGCATAAACACACAAGCACGTATCTTGCTCATGGGCACATGTACCATTAACTAGACACAAATTACATATTGCTTTGCTTGTATTGTACCTCTCAGAATTTTCTTGACAAATCACAGGATTTCATTAATTGCTTTGAGTATTTATAGGGCCGAATAGCATCTTTCTTCTCCATGAACAAAAAGAGAAAAAGATGAATAGAGATGAAAACGCCACCTCCGCTGTGGGTATGGCAAATACCGCAGAATGTGGCTTTTGAGTTTTATAGGGACCCCAAAAGCACACCCTGCATTCATGCCCGGCTGCCCCTGGAATGGATCTGAGTTCTCCACGAAAATTGTCCTCTTAGATTCAGGACTGAAAGACAGGAAGCGAAGGCCATCCTCAATGGAGAACTGGAGGGAGGTAGGGCTGCAAGAATGCTGAGGTGTTTCTCCTCCCCTCTTGGATGCGTAAAAATAGGCAAAAACTTCCAGCTGGGAAAAAAAAAAAAAATGTTCCCAGCTTTCTCAATTGAGTCAAAATGATGTATGCAAACACTGTTCTATAGTTTGGACTGAAGAGAGCTCTCAAAGCCTGTGCATTCAAAGTTTAGTTCTAAGATGAGAGTTTTGGGTTGCAGTGGAGCTTTTAAGAGGTAAAGCCAATGTAGGGGCCTGCTGCCTTTTGGAGGTACACTGTGGGATTCTTGTTTATTCTGCTCTGTCTCTCTGCTGGTCTCTGTCTAACTCTGTCTCTGTCTAACTCTCTCTGCCTAGATCTGTCTCTCTGCCCATGTCTGTCTCTTCTCTCTGTCTCTGTCTCTCTCTCTCTTGTCTGACTTTCTCTGTCTCTGTCTGTCTATCTCTGTCTCTCTGTGTCTATGTTTGTCTCTCTGTCTTTGTCTCTATCTCTCTGATTCTGTGTCTGACTCTCTATCTCTCTCCATCTCTATCTCTGTCTTTCTGTGTATCTGTGTCTGTGTCTCTGCCTCTCTTTCTCTGTCTCATTCTATCTCTCTGTCTCTCCTTTCCTCTCTGTCTGTGTCTCTTCCTCTCCATCTCCATTTCCATCTCCATCTCTGTCTCTTTTATTCCTCTCTCTACCTCTGTCTCTGTGTGTATGTGTGTGTCTCTGTCTCTGTTTCTGTCTTTGTCTTTTCTTTCTGTGTTTCTATACCTCTTTTTCCTCTCTGTGTGTGTGTGTGTGTGTGTGTGTGTGTGTGTGTCTGTGTCTTCTCTGTCTCTCAATATGTGTCTCTGTCTCTGTTTCTTTCTGTCTATGTCTCTTTCTCTGTCTCTCTCTCTGTCTGTCTCTCTCTTTCCTTCTGTGGCTTTCCTGTACCACTCACCCCCATGGTGATATGATGACCACAGAGACAAAGCAATGGTCCCAAGTGACTATGGGCTGTAAACTCTGAATTCCTGAGGCCAGAGTAAACTTTCATTCCTGTAGATTTTCTTGAGTATTCATCACAAGAACAGCAAACCCGACAAATGGAGGCAAAAAATAATGATTATGTGACTTCTCCTCCATGCACTGGAAAAGACTCCATTTGAGCACCTACTATGTGCTATGCACAGTGTGCTGGCTTCCACATTAACACCCACTGTAGTTCATGGATAACCCTGACAAGTGTAGTCATCAGGTTTTAATTGGGACCAGCGCCTACTCATACAACTCCAAGAGGTGTTTAAAGCCTCAACAAAAACGATTTAGATTTAGATGGAAAACTGTGCTGTGGAATAAAGCAAATTAAATTATCTTTCCCCCAGACTACTTAACCTACTACCCAAAT
>PVKA01052986.1:0-11450 GCA_004027165.1 Ctenomys sociabilis
AAAGATTGTGGGCTGGCTGGTGGAGGCTTGCCTATCCTGTGTTTCTGGGGTTCCTTTTCCCTCTGGCTAGTTGGTGGCACTGGCCCTTTGGGGGAACTGGAGGAGCCCTGAGGCTCCACTTCTCACCAGCCTATGGTCCTAGCTCTCTGGACTCTCCTCTGTCATCCTGCTGTAGGGAGGCTGGCCAGATTTAATAATGAAAAGACAGCACACCTGTTAAATTCAAGCTGCACATGAACTGAATACATTTTTAACAAATTTTTGATTGTGGTGAAATAACAAATATGTTATAACATAAACCTGGGCTGGGAAGATAGCTCGGTGGTCTAAGCACTGGCATGGCAAGCGCAAGGACCCAGGTTTGATCCCCAGTACCACATACGGTGCAGGCCCTAGAATGTCGTTCCTGAAACTGGGCATGGTGGTGCACACCTGTAATCCCAGTGCTGGGAAGGCTGAGACAGGAGGATCACTAGGAGTCTGAGCTGCATAGCAAGACCCTGTACCAAATAAATAAATGAAAGATTAAAAAAAGAAAACAAAAAAAACATAAACCTCACCGGGGCCGGGGAAATGGCTCAGTAGAATAAGCACTTTGGCACAAGAGCCTGAGTTCAATTCCGGCTTAGTAAAAAATTCGGTGGCATGTAGTACATTTTGTGCTAATGTTTTAATAGTAGAAATGATCTGAGGGTCCTATATCTGAGGGGCGCAAATTCGCTGGGGCGTCCTTGTTCCCGGGCTCTGCTATAGGCAGCCCTTGCTCTGTGGTCCTTGAATAGGCTTTCCTAGCATTTCTGTTTTCAATTTCCTTTATTCAAGTCTCCGAGTAAGAGTCCTAGGACAGAGGCTGTTGCGCAGTTTCAGGGTGCTTGCCCTCCTGCGTGTGTGTGGTGGTGGGGATAATGGGTGGAATCCCCAGCAGTGCGGGGTGGGGGTGGGAGTGGAGGGTCGTGGGCAAGATCTAGGGCCTACTCTTTCTGTCCCTTCCCTGGCTGGCCCCTGGCTGAGTCAGACAATGAGAAACATCCCAGATCCTGGATATCAGAAGCTCCCTGAGCAGCTCTCCGTGGGTGCCCCCAGCCCCCACTCTGTCCTCAGCACTCAATCTCCCTGTGCTAGAAAGCAGGCCAGGAGTCCTTTTCAAACTCAGGTGCGGCCCCCGCCCCCTGCCGGGGTGATTGGTTCCAGGTGTCTGTCGCGGGGTCACACGGCCCCCTCCCCCTCCGTCCACCTGCCTTCCTTCCTCACAGCTCCTCCTCTGACTGCGCCCTTCCTGCCGCACGTCTGACACGTCCCCTAAGTCTACCGCTCCCCCGCTGCCTCTCTGCCCCATTTCAGACGAGACAAAGGGAAGAAAGGGTGGCTCTTGCTGCATTCACTACTTTTATTAATGAATGCGTGAACAAAACCAGCTGGGCCTGCAAACATTCCTGCTGAGCCCGGACGTTGTAAAGGGAGCCTGGATCTTAGCCTTTTGGTTTGGGGAGGGAGTCAAGTCACTCGGGTACAATGCAGGGGGCCTCTCCCTAAGTCATCAATCCAGAAACAGTGCAGGAGACTCTCACGCACCGTTAAGGCCAGGATGCCGAGCCAGTGAGGCTAACTGGAACCTGGACAAGAGATTCTTTTCATTGCTTGGCAACTGGGTACTTTGCATCCTCAGACTGGAGCCAGGTGGAGGAGCGCAGCGCTGCCAGAGTGTGCAGCTCGCATGGCTCTGGGCGCTGTGCACTGAGGATAAACTGCAGCGAGCATTCAGAAACTTGTACAACTACTTAACGTTGCTGCACCTTCTGGGCCCCTGATCATTTTTCTAGGAATTTATTTTATTTCTGGGTGGTAGGAAAGGTCTTTGATGAGTTAGAGGGCACATTGGCCCTGCACCAGAGGTAATTTTTGTCTTTCTTTCTTTCTTTCTTTCTTTCTTTCTTTCTTTCTTTCTTTCTTTCTTTCTTTCTTTCTTTCTTTCTTTCTTTCTTTCTTTCTTTTTCTTTTCTCTCTCTCTCTCTCTCTCTCTCTCTCTCTCTCTCTCTCTCTCTCTCTCTCTCTTTCTTTCTTTCTTCTTTTTTCTTTCCAGGAATTGAGCTCAGGACCTTATGCTTGCCAGCCTTCCATTTTGTTTTCGAGAGAGAGTCTTGCTATGTAGTCTAGAGTGGCCTTGAACTCACCATGTAGCCAAGGATGATGAACCTCCTGCCTCAGCCTCCTGAGTGTGGAGATAATTTGAAACAAAAATCATTTGAATAAAAATCCTGAAGCTATGCTCAGATATATCTTAAGTTGCTTTTCTCATTGGTGAGACAAAATACCAACATTCAATGTCAAAGAGCAAAAGGGGGGCTGGAGAGATGGTGCAGTGGAAAAAGCACTTCCCTGGCAAGCGCAAGGGCCTGAATTCAATCCCTGGTTCCGCACACACACACAAAAAAAGAGTAAAAGGTTTTTTAGCTCATAGATTATAAAGGGCAAAAATTCATGGAGGTGGAAGACAGCAAAAGCAGCTAGAAAAGGAGAGGCAGACTTTATTTTGTCCCTTAGATTGTATGCAGGCTACTTGCCCTAGGGTGCATGTAACAGTCACATTGTTAATCCCAGCAGTGGAGCACTACTCAATCACAAGCTTTAGATGTAGTCACCTCCAAAAAGCACCCCCTACACGTATCAAATGAGGCTTTGGGGGGGACATCCATATACAAACCCTAAGAGTGAGAAAAGAGAAATCTTGAGGCAAGCTAGCCTCTCTCTGCCTCAGTTCTTTCTCTTTAAAATGGGCAAGATAGCTCAGTCTATATAGTGCATATGGTGATCCCAGCTCAGGAGGCTGAGCCAGGAGGATCTCCGTGAGTTCAAGAACAACCCGGGCTATAGAGTGAGATCCTGTCTCAAAGCAAGCAGACAACAAAACCCAAAACAAACAAGCAAGCAAACAAAAAAATTGGGTGTGATAATGGCTCCTACCTCATAGGTTCTCTGTGAGAATTCAAAAAGATTCTAGAACTCATGACTAAGCCACACAAGAGTGTCTGGCACATGGTGAGGGGCAAATGTGGAAGCTGCTACTATTCTTGGTTGCTTCTGAGGCTGACTGGATCCCTCAAGTCCACCGGATCACCTCTTCATGTGTTAAATAAAATTCACGAAAGCCATTGTTTTGAACTGAACCCTTCCCTTGAATACAGCAGATCAGACCAGAAGTCACTAGGTGCCATGAGATCAAATTGAGCTTTAAAATGAGCCCACATTCCCTAAAAACAGGAGATCTGCAGCAGCCAATTGAAAAGGGCCCAGGCTACCTGAACCCTATAGAGAGGCAGACCCTTTTGTTTTAACCTTATAAGGAAAGCAACTTTGAAATGGCCAACCTGCTTTTTGTCTCTTAGCTCTGTTTTCTTTAGTCCTTTGCTGCTTTTAAAGCCAACTCTCTCTGGTGAGCTTCTAGACACAGTGGTTTTTTTTTTTTTTGTTTTTTTTTTTGAGAATTCTGGAGATGGAACACAGACACACTAGCATGCTAAGCATAAACTATGGTGCTGAGTTAAACTTCCAGCTCTATTATTTTAAAAATAGGTGAGATGTCACAGAATTCATAGATCACTAATAAAAAATAATTAGATCTTTAAACAATGTGTTGGAATTTTGTCCTTTAACACAGGGAAATCATTCTGTCCTACACCACTGTGGGAACCAGTGGGCCTACAAGGTGAAACATGGGCTGCCAAGGTCAGCCTTTAGCAGTGGGTCAGCACTCAGACAACATCTGAGGCCACCATGGAGCTGTGGAGGGGAGCCAGCTACTGGGATGTGAGGGGAAGAGACTGAGCTGAGGCTAAAGGGGTTCACAGACCCAGAGTCACAAAATGAGGAAGGGCCCCATGGGGGCAGCAGCAGATGGGCCCATGAAAGCGAATGTGTGCTGAAGAGGCCTAGGCCCAGCAGGCTGTCGGGCCTGCTCACAGTGTCCTCTAAAGACCTGGGGGTGCTTGAGGCTGCAGACTGCTGCTCTCTGATGGCCCTCACTCCCGCCTTCAGGCATCTCAGTCACTCCAGGAAGGGAGGTCCTTGCAGATCCTGGCTCTGGTGGAAAGGAGAGCTAGCCAGTGCTACGTGCATGTGCTCTCATTTGGCACTCTTCCCCTCCGTGGCCACAGACACGTCTCCTGGCCTCCAAACAACCTCTGTGTCCTGGTTGCACTGTTGTGGCCCCCTCCATCCCTGCCTTTCCTCCATACAGATCTGAACTGGAAGGCAGGAATCTTCTGTCCTTGTGTTCCCAGTCCTGCACTCACATCCATATTTTTCTTTTCTAAACTTTGAAGTGGACCAACATTTTTTTTTTTTTGCTGTACCAGGGATCGAACTCAGGATCTTGTGCTTGCAAGGCAAGTGCTTATGCAGCTGAACTAAATCCTCAGACCCAATTTCTGTAAAAGGCTGCAGTCATTGAAAATCAGCCACTTTGGCTGTATTAGACCTTCTTTCCTAGCAGTCCACACGCTGCTGGAGCTAAGGAGTGACTGGCCCCATCTGATGACACTGTGTCTGGACAGTGAGGCTCTGTTTGTCTGACTTATTTATATTACACTTCTGGTACATAGATGCATTTGAGTTTGCAAAATCTTATCTAAACCTCTTAAAGCCCCCACTATGATTCCCCTCTTAACTAAAAGTAGGTGCATGCCCTTTTACATTTGTAGTGCTACTCTATCCCTTACTCCACTCCTCTCCCCCAGTGTCAGCTCAGTGGTATCAGTATCTGTATGGTATTTCAAGACATCTAGACCCTAAATAGGAGGTCCCAGAACTGTCAGAACTCTCTTCACTGTGTCTTCCTAGCTACTTGAGTTAATATTAACACTTTTAATAACATAAAAAGAACTCTCCAGTATGTCAGGCATATAGGAGATTTGTGAGAAGCCACTGAAGGCTTTGAAATAAGGGTGTGAGGCCGGGCGTGGTGGCGCATCCCTATAATCCCAGCACTTGGGAGGCTGAGACAGGAGGATTGTTGTGAGTTCGAGACCAGCCTGAGCTACAAAGTGAGCTTAAGGCCAGCCTGAACTGCATAGTGAGACCCTGTCTCAAAAAGACAAAAAAATAAATAAATAAATAAATAAATAAATAAATAAAAAGAAATAAGGGTGTGAGCCAATGAGATTTGTATCTGGGGAAGAAGCTTCTGTGGAGGCATCCAGCCGGCCTATAGCAGGCATGTGAATGTCTTAGGCCTCCCCCAATACGTGCACCTCACATCTAAATCTGGCTAAGGAGGGCACCTGTTGTCTTGATTCCTGTAGCCAGCTTGTACTGGGTACAGCACATACTGAGGTGGAGGACTGAGGTGTCTTAAAGGAACAAGACAGTGATCTAAGGAGTGGTTAAATAGAAGGTAGTAGGAAGGGCTTCACTGTGTACACCACAAGATGCTGAGTGCACCAAGAATGGGCCAGTTCACTGGGAGTCGGGTGTGGTGACATGCCTTTGTAGTCCCGGTACATAATAGATTGAGGAGAGAGGATCACATGAGCCTAGGAATTGGAGATGAGTGGGGCAGTGCAGTGAGATCCCACCTCAAAACACAAGAAATACCCCAAATGGATCTGTTGGAACATCGTTCATCCAGGCTACCAGCGATGAATTCTTTGGTATCTACTCTTAGTAAGTTGTATCAGCTTGGGATTGGCACTTGAACTTCTCAGGACCTCACCTCCTTCACCTGTAGAGCAGGAGTGAGAGAAACTGTGCTGTTGGCTTTTGGTCAGAATCAGTGAGAGACCAGTGCACGGTGGGCCATATAGCAACAGCTCTGCTGTTTGATTTTTTTCCTTTTTTTCTTCCCTAGTCCTGAATAGTGAACCCAGGACCCTTTGTATGTTAGGCAAGTATTCTATCACTGAGCTATATCTTCAGCCCTTAAAAATTTTTTTTTGGAACAAGTATTTGTTCAGATGCTCAGGTTGGCCTAGAACTTATTATGATCCCCTCACCTTAGCCTCCCAGGTAGCTGCGATGCACCACCATCCCAGCCTCCTCCTCCTTTCCATTTATTTCTACAACACTTTCACTCTTCTTGCTGCTGTTAGTTAGCCAGCTTCCTCATGTTTCTCTAAAAAACAAATAAAAACAAAACCATCCGGAGGCAGGAAGCATGTTTAAGAAGAGGAATGGCTGGGGAGATAGCTCAGCAGAACAAGTGCTTGCCTGGCAAGCATAAGGGCCTGAGTTCAATCCCCAAGGCGCAGGTGTTAAAGCTTTGGCCCTCAAGGTGTTGGTGTGAGAAGGAGGAAGAAGCTTTAAGAAGTGGAGACCAAGTACTGGTGATATAGGTCACTAGTGGGTCAGGGGCTTAGCTTCTGTGAGGCCAGACAGTAGTGAGATGGGGTATGAGGGGTGGGGATGGAGGGATGGAAGGTGCCCTTGAAAGAGATTGAGGGCTGCCCCCTCTTCCTTTCTCTTTTGCTTCCTGGCCCTGAGGTGAATGCTTTTCTCCTCCACATCCCAAGCCCAAAGGCCATACGTCAACTGTTCATGGGCAACCCTTAATTTAGCCAAAATTAATTATCTGAGGGCTGGGGAGATGGCTCAGTGGAATGAGTGCTTCCCTGGCAAGCACAAGGGCCCGAGTTCAATACCCGGTTAAAAAAAAAAAAGAAATAAAAAAAAATAATAATAATTATCTGAGATCTTTGTTATTGTGGCAAAAAGACCATAAATGCACTCCTGTACAAGGACACAGAGTTGCCCACCTAGGAAGCAGCCTCACTGTGCCTCTGGACTGCTTGCGTTCATGACCTTTGCTTTGGCTTTTTATGTTCCTGGTTCATTCGGAAGCCATGTTGGTGTTTTTTGTTCTCCGGGGCTCCTTAGCACATGCCAAGTATTTCCTAATCAGATACCACCTTGGGCATACCCTTATGAGTGGCTGGTCAGAGGGACCGCCAACTCAGGACTTAAAGGTGTCCTTTCCTGAAAACAACCTCAATGGAATTTTGTATATTTCTCAAAGCCTGTTTTTTTTTTTTTTTTTTGTTGGTGGAACCAGGGATTGAACGCAGGCCCTTGCGTTTGCCAGGGAAGTGTTTATTCAACTGAGCCATCTCCCCAGCCCCAAAGCCTGTCTTTTTAATCAACTCACTTGAAATAAACTGTCCAGACAGTGTAGAAGATCTGTCTAGTCATTTTTATGTGTACTGGAAATAGAAAATCTTATTTTTCTGGAAAGGCCTCTCCAGGACCTCACTATTTAATAAAGAAGACTTAGGCATGCCTGAGATGGGTTGGGATGGGGTCCAGGCTGCCAGCTTCCTGGGAAGGTCCCATCAACTTGGTGCCTGGCCTTTGGAGTAGCACTAAGGGAACTCCGCGGGGACTGCAGCACACTGAGGCAAGGCCCCTCCCCCGCCTCCTAGGGCAGATGGGTGAGCTGCGGGGCTGCACTGCTGAGCCTCACTTACTCAGTTCAGTGTGGCCTAAAGAGATCAGCAGCCAATAGGATGGGGCCAGAGTCATAAACAACCACTGGCTACATCATACTGTGCTTATCTCCACAAATATTGACTCTAGGGGATCAAACAAGTAGCCAAAGAGGAACACAATAATATTTTCCCCCAGAGAGAAGAACCTGTTCCAAATATCCAGGACACGGTAGAGTGGGCAGGTGGAGACATGGTTCCCTTGCGAGGTGAGGGCTCC
The DNA here is from genome assembly GCA_004027165.1 of Ctenomys sociabilis. Taxonomy (NCBI): domain Eukaryota; kingdom Metazoa; phylum Chordata; class Mammalia; order Rodentia; family Ctenomyidae; genus Ctenomys; species Ctenomys sociabilis. The sequence continues at coordinate 7,693 of PVKA01052986.1, forward strand.
ATGCAGGGGCCTGCTCTGACTCAGTGGGCCCTTTGGATTTCTTACTGTTGAGGGATCACGAATTCAAGCCTATCTTGGACAACTTAGTGACATGTAGCTCAGCAAGAAGGCCCGGGGTTCAGTCTTCAGGACCAAAAAATATACACAAACACACCGGCAACGAAACAGGCACTTATATTCTTCATCATAATTTTTAGACCAGAGGATTGATCTTCCAGGCCGGGTCTTCTCACAAAGAACTCAGCTGCAGGCTGGGTGGACATCAGAGCGAATACGTTCTGGGACTAGCCACCCGCCCAAGGCAGAAGGCCCGTGAGTCAGTTGTTCTTTTTTTTTTTTTTTTGTCTTTTTGAGACAGGGTCTCATTATGCAGTTCAGGCTGGCCTTAAGCTCACTTTGTAGCTCAGGCTGGTCTCAAACTCACAACAATCCTCCTGTCTCAGCCTCCCAAGAGTGCTGGGATTACAGGCATGCGCCACCACGCCCGGCTTGAGTCAGTTGTTCTTATGCCATTTTGCAGAGGACAAAGTTGAGGCTCCAGGCAGTTTATTGATTGTCAAAATGAAAGTCACATTGTGGGTTACCTGGCCCCACTGGACTGGTGCCCCCAGTTGCCTGCCTCTCAGCGCCTTGTGCTTGTTCTGGTTGTTTCATGCTACAGGTTCTTTTGTGTTATAGCTCAAATGCCTTTTTCTACACTGAAAGTCCAGAGAGCAGGATTCTGGACAAAGATCCGGGACAGAGGTTATTGCCTTGGCTAAGCCTCCATGTTGTTTATTATTTTGTAAAGATGTGGGTGGAAATAAGTATCGATTCTCCATTCTGGTTCCTGGGCAGGAGGAATAGTTTGGATAGTAGTGGAAAGATGCCCAATGGAGTTGCCCAGGGATGTGTGTGTGGTGTGTGTGTGTGTGTGTGTGTATGATGTAGGTGGCTACTGGCACTAGGACTCTCTTATCCTTTCCTTCTGCTCAATTCCCAGAAAATGAGGCCTTCTAGCCTCTTGGCCACTGACTGTCGTTACGATACAGTAGAAGAAAGAAGGGTAGGAAGATGAAAATAACATGTGTGCATGTATGGTGGTAGCCGGGATCGATCTCAGGGAATGCTCTATTACCAGCTAGATCCCCAACCCTCTTCATTTTTTAATTTTGAGACAGGGCTTCTCTAAATTGTCCAAACTGTACTCGTACTTGTGATCCTCTTGCCTCAGCCTCCCAAGTAGCCGGATTACAGGTGTGTGCCACTGCGTTCTGCTGAATAACAACATTCTTACTGAAGATGATAATGATGGAGGAAAGGAGGTGGAGAATGGAGAGACAGAGAGACAGAGAAGGGAAGTGAGTTAAGTCCAAGAGGAGCTACCATGTACGTCAGGGAGGGCCAACAGGGCAGGGGCAGGAATAGCTGCCCTGTTCTCTCACAGAGGGGAGAGAACATTTCACAGAGTGAGGTAGAGAGATCTTGAGGGGAGGTTGGTGCACAGGGAGTGTCGGTGGGTGGGGTGCGTGGAGGCTGTGCAGAGGGCTCAGAGCAGCCCAAGCTATGCCATGACGCCCTGGGCACACAAGAGCCTGCTCGCCTCCTGTGCCTTTAGTGCCCCACCAACCAAGCGCGGCCTCACAAATGCACTTTCCAACAAGCTGTCTATGGCTGAAGCCCACCGGAAAGGTGGGGTTGAAGTGTGGGAGAGAAAAGAAGGGCTCCAGAAACATGTTCACAGCTGAGACAGCTGCCTGCCAGCACGGCCTCCAGAATGCCCTCCCAATCTGTTTTGGCTGGAGTTCCCCATGGCTCTTCTAAAGACTCACTGAGCCCTGGCTTTGGACTCACGACTCAGCAGAATCAGGGCTATAACTTTCTATGTACTCTCTTATTAGTGTCTTTCATGTGGGTGTGCACTACTTTACTTATTTTTATTATTTTATTTATTTATTTTTTGCAGTACACGGGATTGAACTCAGGACCTTGTGCTTGCCAGGCAAACACTTATTCTACTGAGCTATCTCTCTGGCTCTTGCTTCTTAAGACTAGCCCGTGCATCTCTCCATTGCTGTTGTGTCTCCTCGGCAATGTCTGGTGGAGAGATCCTCTTCTGAGCATGCGCATCACTCCCCTCCTCCTCCTCCTCCCCCTTTCAACTGTACAAATTGAAAGATGCCCATGCTTTTAAATTTTGTGCAATTCTCCTGGCTATGTCTTTTATTAAAAATTCCCTCTCGAACTGGAAGCTCCGTGAATGATAAGAGGCCTCGATTGAGGTGTTTATTATGCCATGATAGCGGAGTAGGCATGCCTAGTCCCATTTTCAGGAACTGGACCCTGAGCCTCGAGAAGCGCATGATCCCTTCACCTGGCTGCAAGATTAAAATGTGTTTGTGCCAAACTACAGTACACAAGTTAATTTTATTTTATTTTTATTTTTTGTCTTTTTGAGACAGGGTCTCATTATGCAGTTCAGGATGGCCTTAAACTCACTTTGCAGCTCAGGCTGGTCTCGAACTCACAACAATCCCCCTGCCTCAGCCTCCTGAGTGCTGATATTACAGGCCTGTGCCACCATGCCTGGCTCACAAGCTAATTTTAGATGGTATCCCAAGGGCCACCTTTTATACGACGTTACATATTTTGTTATGTGCAATAGAAAAAAAAATAGTATATTAAATCTGTGCTTTTGGGGATGTTATTACTTGCAGTGTTTTAAAATTTAAATAAAACAAGTGAGTTGGTTTAAAGACCAATTTCAAGAAATGATAAAGTGGCTCAAAGTTATGGTAAGAGGAGATTCTTGAGTAGCTTACATTTCAGAAATGTGACTTAGTGTCAACCTAGGGTTTCTAACTCACTCGAGGAATGAATGAATGGAGTTTGTTGCCCACTGGCCAAGGCAGGAGGCAGGAGAGCCCCTGCCTACAGGATTGTCCGCCAACCTTGACTGCGGGGCTTCCTTTGTTCGGGCTGAATCCTCCCGTGTACACAAAGGAAGTCACACAAGTGCTGCTACCATGGAGGTGGAGAGTGGATTCATTTCCCCATGGCAGGCAAGGCTGGGCAGGAGGCTTGTGGGGAGGAGGCTGGGGAATCAGAGCTCCCCTCCTCCTTAAGTTCAGAGTTAGCGAGGGTTGCAGGAGATGGGTGTAAGGCACCACACAGAGGACACAAACTGCTCTCAGGACTGCGTGGGAGCAGTGCTTCGGGCTAGGTGAGGTTTGCCTCTGCTCTGGGCTCTGAACCTAGAATCCTGAGCGAGTGCTCCTCCCGCAAGGACATCCCTGAGACTCGCTCTGGCCTATGGAGGATCAGCAAATTGAGGGTCCTACTTTTCCTTGAGGGGTATTCTTTGTCGTCTCTTCCTAGTGGCCCAGTTCTCAAACTGAATTATTTCATCATTTCCTTCCATTACTCAACCCTCTCCCTCCCATCCCCCTCCATCTCGGAGAGCAGCGGCAGTCTCACGGGCTGGCTTCTGATTGGAGGAGAGAGGCTGCGGCTTAATTGCCGAGCAACTGAACGGCTAGGACAGCCGGCAGCGTGCAGTCCCTAGGTCCTCCTCGGTGCAGTTTTTCATCACGCCGGGCCGCAGTTTTATCACCAATCGAATGTGCCAGCAGCAGCTTCGTGCTTTCTCGGCTCCCTGTCGGGACAAGAGATTTCATGGAGTTTAGGGCAAAGACTATCAACAATGTTGAAGGGAGGGGAGAAGCGCTGCAGGGTGGCTGCGTACCGGGCTAGGGTTTCAGCTGTAGGAGGGGCTGTGG
>PVKA01052987.1:0-11439 GCA_004027165.1 Ctenomys sociabilis
TTGCCCTGCCAAGTAGGGAAAAACCTTTACTTTTTATTTCTAGTTTGTTTGTTTATGTGTTTTCCAAGGCAAGGATTTATTATACAGTTCAGGCTGGCCTTCAACTTCCTAAGTAGTTCAGGCTGGCTTTGAACTCACGGTGACCTTCCAATGGCAGCTTCCCAAGGGCTGGGATTACCAGCATGTGCCAACACGCCCAGTGCAAGACAATTTTTTGAAAAGCTCAGAGGCAACTTCTTGGAGAAGGAATTTTATTTCTAACAGTAAATATCAACTACAGCTCTTCCTTCATCCTGACCAGTGGAAAGTAAAATGGCAATACTCATATCCAAGGGATCAATTAGTGTGTGTGACATGAGTCTATCTGAAGTCACCATATATCTATCAACAAGACTGAACATTGGAACCTAATCTATAGTCTCTCAAGATATGGCATAGGGAACAAGATGCCTTGAAGATAAAGCCAGCACTGATTTAATAAGAGAGAGGAAAAATAGTTTCTGCATATCCCTTGAGACCTGAGGAGAGAAATTCTAGGACCAGAGAACAATATGAGTTATACTGTTGCTGAACTATTCAAGCAAAGGAACCCAGAGTACTCAGGTTTTATGTTGTCTTTGCTTTTAGAAAAGTGAAAAGGCACTTTTTCATTGAAAGAAAAACTCCCCATATGGATATCTGCTGTTTGTACTTAGGTAATGCATTTCCCCAAGAGTTGACTTCAAGAGACCTTTAGCCCTTGGAGGCTTAGCTTGCTGACCAAGTCACTGGTGTTAGGGGAAGCTCAGTTCAGGTTATGACTCCTAGAATCCATGGATGGGAGTTTTGGACCTTGTACAGGTCCCTGGTACATCATTACTTAGGACTCCCTTCAGTCTCAAAGGCAATTTAGAGCATTCTGTTTTTGTACTGCAGACATACAATTACAAACACAGCCAGGTGACATATGAATTCACTTTGTTAGAGAAGATGAGTTCTCAACAGTGTCAAATGCAGTAAATAAATGTTTCTTTGACGACTGTGCAGCTGGCAAGATCTCCAAGAACGAGAGGTTGCAATCAGGACAAGGACCATTTACAGATCCACTCAGGTGGCTTCATGTACTTCTCAGGAAAAGATGGTGAACTCAACATTTTTCACTTCGGCATAGACCCCTAAGTCAACCATATTCCTGATATTTGCAAAGCCAGGAGTAATAATGTGCATTAAGGATGCAAAGGTAGAAAAAATAAACAGTAACAAAGGTAGACTTTAAGAAGTTTAGCTGCGGAAGAAAATACAGATTACTCATTATTCATAGAGCTCAAAGAAAATATGAATTAAAGTCTTGTAAAAAAAACAAAAAACAAAACAGTAGTCCCCAGAATCCTTAAAAGAACAGAAAAAGACATAAATTGTTTTGCATAATTAAACATCTGAATTAAACTTGATGCACATAGAGTGGATAGGAGTTGGCAGAGGAATCTTCATCATTCATCTTTTCAAGAATTGCAAGATATTTACAACCCATTAAATTAGTATGACTGCCTTGGTCCTTGTAATCTTTCTGTGAAGAAAGCTGAACCTTAAACATTTTGAGATTACCAAAGATTCAATCTTCTCATATGAATTGCTGACAAAATTAATTCTATCAGGGAAAGTCTTTGGAAGTTTCTTGCAGTTTTAATGTAAAAGTCCCATTCACTGTGTCAAGGTGTAGGAGTGAAGTCATGCGGTCAACATGAAATTCCTGAGAGAGAAATCAGACATACATGTACCCTGAAATCAAAGGCCAGACAGAGGAGGCTGGGTATCCCTCGAGTTGAAGAAATACAGTTAATAAAGAGATAACTTTGACGATAAATAAATTTTAGAAAAGAAAATATAAATTTGAGACCAAACCACCAGCTTCAGTAACCATAGTCTCAACTTCAGCACCATGGTGCTTCCCTTAGCCAAAAACACATTAGGTCATTTTCCAGTTTGAACCACTCAACAAATGGTAGCAAGGCAGGGCCACCAGAAGTGGACACCTGATTTCCATGACAAATACGGTAATGCTATATTAGCTGGAGCCATGTTCTGTATTGCTGTGTGGACCTATACAGCAGCACAAACTGGAATAGAATAGAACCTTTCCCCTGTTGGCAGGGTCACCCCCAAGGAATGGAGAGATCAGGAATCAAGCCAGCCGATATGATGCAGCTGAAGTATTTCTCAATGAAATCATAATTGATGCCAAGTAAAAGTGCTGTGTATTCATCAAAATATAGTGCATTGAAGAAATAAAGTACAATTGAAACCTTCAGAAAAAAAGAGAAAGCATAAATTTGACAAAATCCTACCCTAAGTTTGTTGTGCATATCTTTCTCAAGCCCAGAAAAGGGGATGTGTGGTCTTCATTTAAAAGTCACACTCCTTTTATATTTAGGCCCTTCATTTGTTCAGCTTCCCAGGCACTTCTTATTTTCCCATTTCCAAAACATAACAAAATAAAACCAAAGCAACAACAAAGCCTGTCTCACCTAGCCCTCGTGCACACTGTTGTCTTTGATTTCTTCTCTCCCATTATTGTACTATAATTTAATTTGGAATAATTTCCTAATGCTTTACGACTCCATCATTTTTTTAAAAAAAATAGTTGTCATGGAATGGCAGTGACAGAAAGCTTCGTGTCAGAAGCCTGATGTGGAAAAGATCAATAACAAGGGACAGGGGTAGTCGCCTGGAAGAACACAGAGGAGGAGACACAGGGGACACTGCTGTATGAATATTATGGCTCATATCAAATGTGACGTGCACTTAACATTCTTGAAAATGTACCTATCTGACTAAAGATTTTGGAATAGCACCAGGCAAATATTTAACAGTATTTGTAATTAACAAGCCTGGCAGAATAACTAACATTATATAACTGGCTGCTCCTAATTCACTGCTAGTTCATTTGAACTTTTCCCTGCTGAAATTAATAACTCCTTCCCCAGCTTTTGCCATCGTTACAGTTCCTGCTACCTAAGCAGTGAAGGAATCGTTCATTTCCAGTTGCAGCCCTAATCACTCTCATCGTGAGGAAGCAGCATTATGAATGGAGCGAGGGAGAGCCAGGCCTTGGATGGCTCTGGGAGGCTGTTAGCTCCTTGGTCTGCTCACAGGCGGTCTGGCCTTCCAGCGCCTTTGTTCTGGTCCACTGCTGACTGCACTGAACTGTGGCTTGATGACCACGCTGCTTGCTCTCAGCTGGATGAAAACATGTTGACAGGCTAGCCCTGCTGCTATTTCACTGATTGGGGAAACAGTAAAATCTGGGCAAGGCTTATCTTCAGCTGTCCAGTCTCCACGACACTTTGGCTTGCAACTCTTCATACACATCAACACGTGTGCATGTGCACACATTTGTGCATGCAACTGCATCTGGGTGTGCACACCCAGACACATGCTTACATATGCATGTGTACATACCTGAACATCATGCCTATACTTGCATGCACACACACACACACACACACACACACACACACACACACATCCTGGATTCCCGAGATTCCCAAGGCTGAGTCTCTACTCAGAATTACTACTTGTCCCTCCCAATGCATCTTGATACTTAAAATGATACTGTCTTTCTCTTCTAATCTAAAGTCTCCCTCCCTCTTTTCTGATGATAATATACATGACACCATGTGTAACACTTCCTGCTCAGGAAAACACACCTCATTTCTGTTTTATTAAAATAGCCTGCAAACACATCTGTCATATCTATCAAAAAATCACATCTTTGAATTCCTGGGTTTTATCTTATAATATCCCCCCCTCCCTGGCACAATTGCAAGCACTCGATAGGTATGGCTTAATCGGGAAAGATTACACAAAAGATGCCAGTCCATTAGAAAAGTTAGCTACTGAAAATAGGCATAGCTTTTTAGCATCATCCCAGAAATGCCAAGGCTTTGTGTCTTAGCAGGTGCAGCCGGTACGTGCTGCACTCAAACCGGTAAGAGCTGTCATAGTGATTAGAGCCTGTGTGTGTGTAAACCGTGTTCAAGAACAGAATTGAGGTTATTCATAATGGAAAGAAGAAAAGGTTAGACTATTTCATAAATGTTTTATGAAAAGAGGGTATGAGGAGCATTCTTTCTATTTTTAATTTTTTGGTGGTATTGGGATTTAACCCAGAGCCTTCACACTGAGCTACATCCTCAGTATTTTATTTTTACTGATCAAGTCTTGTTAAATTGCCATGTGGGGGCCTGCCAGATAGTGCAGTGGATTAAAGCGCCTGCTTAGGCAGACGAAGGGAGGGTGGTTCCAAGCCTGGCGTGCTGTGCCGGCCCCGCCCTTGGGAACAGCGATGGAGATTGGGTCTGGTGGCTTATGCCTGTAATCCCAGTGCTTGGGAGGCTGAAAACAGGAGCATCACTACGAGTCCAATTTATGTAGTGAGACCCCATAGACCCTGTTCTAACTATGTAAAATAAAGAAATACATTAATTAATTAAAAAATATAAATTGCACAGTCTGGACCCAAACTTGGAATCTTCTTCTCAGTTTTGAAGAGTGTTGGGAATACAGGCGAACAACCACCATCCTTTAGAAACGGATGTTGTTGATGGGCCTCATCGCTAGAGCTGCTGCTTTTAGTTAGAGCAAAAGAGCTGAGAGTGGAAAACAGTGATTTGTAAAGAGGGAGTAGTTCACACAGACATGAACAGGTCGATGAATAAACTATATGGAGATACCACCAACCTGCAGGTGGCGCTGTCCTCATTGAATGGGATGAGACAGCCCCCCCCCCCCCCCCAAAGGGCGCTCTACAACTGGGGTAGAGACCAGACTGGCTTTTCTTGAATGTATCTCTGTGTTAAATCGCAAGTTACACTTATTTTTTTTTCCTTCTCATGTCCTGGCTATAAATTTTCACCATTAAATGAAGGCCCACTGAAGTTATCTATTCGTCAGCTTTTAAAACCCTGGCTTATGTGGAATCCCAGCAAAACCAGGAAAGCTTTGGCAGATCTGAGAGGCTTCTGTTAAGAAACACCTTGTTTGAAGCAGGAGATTGAATTGGAATATGACAAACGGTTGCAAGGCGAGAGCAGTGAAATACCTAGAGTTTCAACCACAAGAAGAAAGATTCAGTCATGAAAAAAAAAAAAGAACGCACTTCAAAATAAAACGTAAGGAAGAAAGAATGATTACATACATATATTTTGATCTTGAAGAAGACTTTAATTTGAGACACGTTATGAGACACATTGCATGTCCCTAATAATAAGAGAAAACCTTATGTTATTCTTTGACTTTTAAACCTATATAATTCAAGGGATGAAATACTTTGGTATTTAAAGTAAAAGCATTCCTGTTCAAAATGTTTTATCTACCATATGTTGATTCTATATGAAATAACTAAATATTTGATGCAAAGGGAAACGTAGTATAGTTATCCAAAACCCTTCCTGCGAAGTAAAATTAAAATTAGACAGAAATTACCACGTGGCTGCTATTATGTACTTACGTTTCCTGACTCTGATGATGTTAGAAACCCAGAGCTAGCAGAGTGGTGTTTATCTCTTTTCGGTCAGTCTGAATATTCTACCCAGTGTCCTTGGAAAAATAAAGTGCTTTTTTATGTGGATTTAAATGGGCACTCATAATAGAAAATTTCATGCATAGTATATGGAAACAAATCGACCCTGAAGTTCAAAATATTTCTTTGTTGCTCTTCTTCCCACTTAAGCATAAATATACGTTTGTTTTCAAAACAGCCCCCCACAAATGGCTTCCTTACCGGTAGAGTAGACACAGGCAAGAGCCAGGGCGAAATAGTTTTCCCCACAAACATTCCTCATTGAAAAGCAGTGAGATACAGGTGTAATTATTTTTCCAAACTATTTTATGAGACCTAGGCTTTTATTCCAACACCATGAACCTCACAGAAACAGTTTGCTCTGTGCAGAGCGAATTCCGATTTCATGCTTGGGAGAGTTTTATCAAATATTTATATAAACACAAAATAGTTATTGCTGAAAACATGCACATATCATGAATACGCACACACACACAGATTTTTCACTTTCCACACACTCTAATATAGATAAATAGCTGAGAGTTATTGCACACGAATTATCCAACAGGGTATTTTTGGTGTGACAAATGTAACCCTTTATGCTGTTTCTTGTCGTTATAGGCATCGCAGAAGAAAAATATAAAATATACAAATAAAGCTGTAATATTGAAATAGAAGGACTTCAAATTCTGTGTGTGTGTGTGTGTGTGTGTGTGTATTTTATACCATAGTATTCTTCTACTTCTACCAGGTTAATTATTCTCAACATCAAATCCTGGTATAGCAGTGTCAACACCATACAGGAAATTATGTAAAGGAAAACCCCACTGCAGCCCCACTGAGTCAGAAGATTTGAATGTGAAGTCCAACTACCTTGCTGCAGTGAATTCCCTGGGAAGTCCTAAAATATCCAGACTTGAGACCACTATTTCAGTCCAACCCCATAGGCCATTGAAAAATACTTCATTTATGAGTCATTCTTTTAGAGCATTTATTTTGAGCAACTCCATAATAAGTTACTTGAACCCAAACCTTTGCTCAAAGTCTGCTTTATGACAACTCAAATTAAAATAAACTATTTCTGATATTTTCTCTGTCTCTCCCTCCTATCCTCTGTCTCTCTCTCTTTCTGTGTCTATTTCCTTTCCTTTTCCTTCTCTTTCTTTTTCTCTGGCTGATACACAACTCTCTCTTTTCACCTTTCTCTACCTCTGTTTAACTGTTCCTGCAACATGCTTTCATAACTGGCCTGCTACGTTGAATTTCAATGCGTTTTCACATTTTGTTCCTGACTTGAAGGACACTCGTGAAGAGATATGGTATGACTTACCTTTACATTTCCTGGTCTTGGCACAGTCCGTGGCAAATAAGATCTCTGCAATGAATGTTTCTGTGAGTGTGTAAGTAGGTAAACTGATAATAAAGAGACATGAAACTTCCATGTCAATTCAGGTTGTCCAGCACCTAACAAAATAAGTGCAATCATACTATCATTAAAGAATATAACTGATCATCCACCTTAGGCAGATTGCATGAGGGATGCAATTTTCAGCATCCTTTTACATAAATTATTTCTGAGACTAGACGATGAACTGGAGGCATAAAAGGACTTTCATCCTTTCAAGTTATGTATTTGTTCAAGTTACGTATTTCTGGTTTTGGCAGAAAATTCTATTTTGCATTTCTGCTGGAACATTTATTGCTACAAAAGTATTTGTAGTATTTACAAAGTTATTTTTTTCCTATAGGAACTGAGCTTTCAAAGTTGGAATCATATTTTCTGATAAAGAGAAGATATAAATGAAAATATTACCAAACTCCAAATGTGCATTAAAGTCATAACAACATTGCTCTATCAAATAAAAAGTAGTTAGAAATTATTTCTTCTAAATGAAAATGCCTCTACTGTGAGAAGTTATTTATTTCTGAAGCACAGCCCATGTGGCATGAATCTCCATTTGCTACCTATAGTTTTTATTTTTATAGCACTTTAAATAGGTCTAGTGATTTATAATTAGTGCTCAGAACTGTTCTTAGAAGCAATGTCTTAAGAAGAAATGTATTATTATCTATATTTCTTCTCTTGAATTAATTTCCCCTTGGTTATTGCCAATGTTAAAAAGGAATATATGAGCAGTGTAATTATCATACATAATGCTTTTCAGAAATACTGTATATTGAATTTGAAATAGTCTAGGGAACTTATCAGGTGATTACAAAAACTTGCAGAGCACCACCAAATCTATTTTTTTAAATATATAACATACATTGAAACAGAGGCATTTGTCTGGGTGAAATTTGGTGAAGCTGGGGTTGTATTTATTCCAAAGACGACAGCATAGTGTCTCATCTAGATTTGTTTTGTAGAAAATGATCGTAAAGACACCACAAAGATTATTTGTGTTGAGTTAAATTTAATTACTCCTCCTTTGTCTCTACTTCTTGCAGTATCTTTCATTTTGTTTTATTCATCTTCTTTGCATTTAGGATAAAGCCTGTTTGATATTGCTTCACCCATGAAGAATTTTTTTTTTCTTTTCCTAGATCTGGAAATCCAAGACCTATGCAAAGTCTAGAAAAGAGCTAGCCCTCATCTCTTTTGCACCCCATTATTGAAAAGCAAACAAAAACCCTAAGATGTCAACTCCCCACTTCCTCACTGACAATAATTTTAGGGATGATTACATCTCCTGTCTACATTCATTTTCTTATTATTTTTATACTTGCATAAGTCCACTAACATAATAACTATTGCATATTAGTAATACTTTATAAAATTTAAATTAAAAATCACATATTTACAGATTTCAAAAGTCCAAAGAATCTACAGTTTTTCATTACTATAAAAGAGCTCTACAGTAGAGATATTTGCATAAAGATATGAGCCTGGCACAAATTCTCTTAGCTTCTTATTTTCTGGTCCAGTTTCTTTATATTAAGGAGCAAATAAAATTCTTTGTTTTGAAGATGGGATAGTTGAATTTTACAGATTTAACACTTGCTATAAAAGATCCTATTTTGGTCCCAAAACTGAGCTGTAATTTTTGAGTGGATGCATGTGTTTCGAATTACTTATCATCCTCAATGCAGAGCCACTGAGGAAACTTACACCAAAGGATTTCAGTTAAACAAAACAAAACTTGCCTTCCTTTGGATAATAAATGGGAAAATGCTTCCATTTGGTAGAACTGCTGCAAGTGAAAAAGGAAGAACTCAGTGAGCAGTCAGTGATGTTTTGTTGAAACACACACACACACACACACACACACACGGGAAGATTCCTTCAAAACTTTCAGCTGAGCCAAAGAACAAATAGAAAAAAAAAAGTGTGGAAGACTTAAAAAGTTCTTATGGAAGCCAGGAGCTAGAAATTTTGCAGGCTAATATCCGGTAGAAAGTGGTCTGCAGGAAAACAATTCTGAGTAACCTGGTGGGAGATCCTAATGAAGTAACAGAGGATATACCAGTGTTTATCAATGTAATTGTTAGTTAAGGCACCTTCTGATGAAGGTGCCACATGGCCTACAAATAGGTCACAGGCAAAGCCACAGGTGAATGAAGATGAGAAATACAAGATGTCTCCACCAAATGCAAAGAGACAAATGGGATGATGCTTCCTGAAAGAGCTTTGGACTCAGAACAATGATTTTTAAAAGGGAGAGTTACTCTTTACATAAAATAATTGCTATTGCTTCCTTTTGCTTTTACTTTTATGAATGCTCCCATTTTTTTGACAAATGTTTATGAAATTTTGAATCATTATAAGGTATTGGTTATCTCTTATTGCAGCCTAGAATCTGAGAATCAGAGGGGTGGTAAAGTGGCAACAGTGAATTTGGGTATCTGGTCTTTCAAAAATACTTGCTGTATTGTACAGCTCCCGATTCTTCAATGCCTGCCAGATGGATCACCCCCCCCCCACACACACACACACACTGAAACCATCCCTCTCCGTGGCCAAAGCACAAGAACATGGCAGTGAACTGCAGACACTCCTCCTTGGTCATGCCTTTCTGATAGGTAGCGTCTACCTAGCCATAGATACGGGAGCTCCCGGAACATCCAATGCAAAGGCCTGCCTTATCATCATACCTCCCCTGGGAACTGAGTAGATCTACCCTCGTTCTTCAGGATCCCAGTCTGTTACAAGGATTCCTGCTATCAGCTCTTCCCGATATCGGTTACACACCTCCTTAAACAGGCTGGCTGTTGTGTGTACCAATGGAGGCTTATTCAACTCTGTGCTGTGGAAACCAAGCTGGTAACTGACAGAATCTGCTACTGCCTGGGTATTAGCGGCTGAACCTGAGCAGCAGCAGAAAATTCAGTCATGAATAGAAGTCAGCTTGTCAGTCACTTGATTGGCGATGTAGGACCCAGTGGGTGTTCTGGAATCTGCCCCCAGAACCACGCCCGGGTCAAACTGCACAGCCTAGATAGTGGTCCCTGTGTAGACTTCTTGGTTTTCCCAGTCTGGGGTGATGACCTCTGGGCCCCAGGAGGGTGCAAGTCCCTCTCTTTCAGCTCTTAGCATGGTAGCCACCACTTTTCTCTTCTGATGCTATTAATTTAAACTGGTTTTTAAAACTACTATCAGTGATGATATTGATGAAATAACAAGTACTCAATTTTGCTTTAGTGTTAAGGACAGAGGCTTTTGGTACATGTGCCCAGCTACTGCTGGAAGAATGTCAGAAAGATACAAAAAACTTTATTCAAGTAATAGCTAAAAGAAAATTGATAAGAACTTCCTTTTAATTTGTTAGGAAGTAAAGTTCCAGATATTGCTGTGTTTGGTGACTTCAATTTTGTTGATCTATCTTCTAAGCTGCACAGACTTCTTCATAGAACTAACTCTAAAGAGCACCCTACGTATTGGAAATATGTTGAATAATTTATCTGAGTCTTGCAAAGAAGTTCAAATACTTTAGAGCTACTTATACAGTAACAGAGTAATTGTCCTGATAACATTTGTTTAATCAAAATTATTCAATGGTCAATCAACCTTTATTGAAGTTTCGCTCATGTAAACACTGGGCATCAAGTCTTCATTGAATGAAAGAAATCAAGAGGATTTCAAGTAGCTGAGAGGATTTTGGTTGTAAATGAAATTTGAATAAGCTTTAAAATAATTCAAATATTCTTATTTACATACATTTCCATTGTCATTTCCACACATATATATGAGTATCATAGTTTGAAAAATTTTGACTATCAAGCTGCATTGTTTAGGGAATTTTTTTTTGTCTTTTTGAGACAGGATCTCACTATGCAGTTCAGGCTGGCCTTAAACTCACTTCGTAGCACAGGCTGGTCTCGAACTCACGACAATCCTCCTGCCTCAGCCTCCCAAGTGCTGGGATTACAGGCATGCGCCACCACGCCTGGTTTAGGGAATACTTAATTCTTTTCCCGTCTTCATTAATAGAAGGCATATAATGCAAATATCTGAACAACCATTTTTCCCAGCTTGCATTGGTATAATTCTATCCCAAAGCAAAAAAAAAAATCTAATGTCTTAATTAGTCCATACAGTCTGATCCTGAATAAAGGTACAATTTCCATTAGCATTTTGGACATTTTTAAATTATTCTAAAGCTTCACACCCAATTATTATTTTCTAGGAAACCTAAGATCTCAGATACCCTAAGCTTTAAAGAGATTTCTGGACCCTAGAGAACAATTAATAAGGAACAATATTTGCCAACAATAGTGAAATCCAGCCAAAATCTACCTTAATTAGGTTTTTATTGAACTCCGAAATACAATTTATTTTTCTAATAAGCAGGGTGCATTTTAATATGCCTGGCATTTTACTGTGCTACTTACCTTTGTGCAATTTTATCTGTTAGAGCTGTATTTTTAGCCCCTCCACACAGTCACCTCTATACGTAGAGCAA
>PVKA01052988.1:0-11446 GCA_004027165.1 Ctenomys sociabilis
AAAAAAAAAAAAAAAAAAAAAAAAAAAAAAAAAAAAAAAAAAAAAAAAAAAAAAAAAAAAAAAAAAAAAAAAAAAAAAAAAAGAAAAAGAAAAAAGAGAGATGGACAGCAGGGCCTGCCTAACCACGCAGCCACCATTGCCTGGCTCCCTACTCACCAGAAGGGGCTGCTTCTCCTTTGGCCCCTGGATTGGGCCGGTTACCATCCAAGGTGATCCCCGCTAACTGCGCAGGAGGAGGCATCTGGTTGCTGAGTGTTTCCATTTCCCACCTCATCTGTGTGACAGCATTCCTCAAGCTTGTGTTCTGCTCTTGCAGCCGCTGGATCTCCCTAGATGGAAAATCTTTACTTACTTCTTCTCTTTGCTGTTTTAGGGGCATCTGTCAAACACATGTGGAAAAGAACTGTTACGGCCATGAAAAAATGGAAGGTTTCCTGCCGCAGGCTGGCTTGGCCTCCTGTTCCCTTGTGCCACCTGCTCACTTCTCTTCCCAAGCTCACCAGCTCTTCCCAAGCTGGAAGGCACACATTCTGGTCACCAGAATGACCAGAGTCAGGCTGTGTGTGTGTGTGTGTGTGTGTGTGTGTGTGTATGCGCTCTCTAAAGCAGGGATGCTGAAAGGGAACAGGCTCAGCTAGAGAAGTTCTAGGGATAATGTACATGTGCTTCTACCACTGAACTACACACTGAAAAAGGGTGAGGATGGGATACTTTACACACATTTTAGCACCATAAAAATGATTAGCCAGGATGGGCTCAAGAACAGATCAGAAAGAGCAGTGACCATAAACACACAGCAACAGAACACAATCACAGTGAGGTGGAAAGAAGGGTCTGGAAAATAAAGACGGTGAGCAGAGCTCCAGAGGTTGTGGGAGTCTAGGGTGGGCTTAAACTTGCAATCCTCCTGCTGCAACTTCCCAAGCACTGGGTTTACAGTTGTGCACCATCATACTCTCTTCTGAACTATCGCAATAGTCTGATTCCAACAAGGTTCCACACTGAGATTCTGAGGTCCGAGCTTGAACCTGTCTTTCTTGGGACTATAACTCAGCCTTCAGAAAGCCATTGTTGTTTTGACTCAGATTGCTCAGTCACTGCATGTGAAGACATGTGTCTTTGGGACAAAGTTCAGCCTCTTAGCCAGGCTTTGATTACGAAAAGCTTCATAGTTGCACTGAGATTTCACCATGGACATGTGAACACACACTGGATTCTTCAAACCAAAGAAGCCAGCAGGGAATAGGAAGCAGTACTTCAAAGCTGAAAAGGGAACAGTTACATGGATCCACCAGTTGCCATGACCTGGTGGGATGATGAATGTCCCCAATGAGCCCAAGTGCTGGCGGTGGTACTCTGAACTCCAGCCTTCCTACTCCTTCCTTTGCACTGCTGCAGCCTGACCAGCCTACACTTCCTCAACCTGGTGGCTCCAGGCTAAGAGGCTCTCCTAGGTCTGAACAATTCTTAGTTGGTAAAGACCATGGCCTCTCACATACACTCTGACCTCACATGCCTGGGTTCAACCACTCCCAGGTCCTCTGTGTCCCTCAGGAAAAGGGTGGAGAGAGCTAAGAAGTTACACACATTCTTAGCCTTTCTTAGAGCAACCAACTTCTTTCTCCACAACAAAATGAGCCGCAGCAGAGAATCAATCAATATGGGAGGAAAATCAGTGGCTGGGGACCACTGGAAAGGGGTGATAGACACATTCTACATATCGTTAGAGATGGACTCTGCCATGGACATGAGTATCTGTGCATGTCACTGCATGTGAGTACAACTCAAAAGAACTGGCAGGGAGGGGCCAGGGAGATAGCTCAGTAAAATAAGCACTTCCCTGGCAAACTCCAGGGTCTGAGTTCAATCCCTGCTTCCGCAAAAAAAAAAAAAGAATTGGCAGGAAGAGAAATCACCAAAGCCATTCACAGGCATGGAACATGTTCCTTCTCCCTCTAGTTTTGTGCCACCTGACAGCTGTGACAGCTCAGGTAAGGTCTTCAAGGTCCCTGAGTCTTGAAGACTAAATAAACTGAGGGGTGTTACAGGCTCAGAACGACAATGGTGTAGACTGAACATGTAGCTGCTGACCATTGTTGTCCCTGCTAAACACCAGGAGCTTCAGGGATAGATGCAGCATGAATAACCCACCATGCAGCTCCAAGAAGACCATAGCAACAGTCTATATTCATTGCTATACTGAGCCATTTGGGGATTTTCTTCAGTGCTTAGCATGGAGCCCAGGGTCTCACTTATGCTAAACACTTGCTCCAATGCTTCGCTGTACCAGCTCTGAGTCTTATTTGGACCTGGCATTTTTACAGTTTCAAGTGCTAAAGAAGCAAAACAGATTCAGAACCCTGGGTTTATCTGTTCTAATTCTTCATAGCCTCAAACTCACCTATGAGCATATAACCTATCATCAATAGAAGCATGACTGAGAAGGCCTGGCTAAGGTCTGGGCACATGGGCACCACCTTCACTGCAGCTATTGAACAGAGGTTCGAAGAACCAGCAGGAGAGGCAGGAGAAAGGGTACGCTCACCTGTGGCTCCTGTCTGGGGAGGAGCCCATGTGTCCGCAGCTCCTCCATGGCCTTGTCTCGCTCCTGGGTCACAGCCTTCGGCATCGTATTCTGCTCCTGCAGTGCCTGCTCTGTCTCCTGAAGCTTGGCAGCAACCTGGGAAACATCCACTTGAGGTTTGGGGGCAGTACTGGCCTCCAGGATACAGAGCCAGCCTGCCTCTTGCTTGTGAGGTACATGGTAAACAAGGTGAGACATGCCTTGAGAAGCAGGGAGCACATGCTTGGGATGCTGGACCATCCCTGTTGTGGTGGGAGTGACATCAGGGCTGCCCAGCCCCAGTGCCCAGGCAGGGACAATACTAGCACCACTGAGCTACACTGCTTATCAGTGGGATGAGGTATTAGCTACTCCTGCTAGAGCCTGGTGGACAGGGCAGGGACATAATTTTACTACTGTGACTTTGCTGCCATAAATCAACTAGTAAGTAAGGCTTAATGCTTTCAAATGCACAGAATATATTAGCAAGAGCCAAACCCATCCTGCTCCAGCACTGAGCATGCTCTGGCCCTGTCTTTGATGCAGCGGTAACCAAGGAGGCTGTGCTCATGTAGCATCACATATACCTGATCTCTGGCCTTGGTCAGGCCCTGAATCAAGGCCTCTGACTTCTGGATCTGGTCTCTCTCAATGTTGTCACAGCGTCGTTGCCAGTCCAGGCCCAGCTGCACCTGGTCACGCTCCAGGCTCTGTTCCCTTTTGACAGCCTGGGATAGCTGCTGTTTGTACCTAGGGAATAATCCAAATGGCCCACATAAGCATTTTCTGAGTCTGTGGTTGGCTATAGCACGCAGGAGGTACCCTTCTATCTCCACGCAGCTACACTGAAGCTTGAAGGCAGAAGAGAGCTGCTGTAATGCACAATGGACCAGGACCGAGGTTGAGAACACTGAAACGAGGGAAGAGTTAGGCCGTGAAGGGAAGTAGAAGCACTGCTGTGCAGGAAGATCACCGATGAAGCAAAAATTCTTAAAACCAAATTGGTGAATCCTTCTGAGGAGCAGGCAAGTACAAGAGAGCAAGAGGCAGTATACACAGCTGTGGTGGCAGAGCCATCATGCAGGAGTGTGAGGGGTTGGTGGCTTGAGAGGCTGTTAATGCCAGACATAGGGCTCCAGGCAAAGATCCCACCATAACAAGAAGGGGGGACTGCTGCTGCAAGAAAAAGGGCCAGTTCATAGAGAAGCCAGGACAGAGTGGAATGATCATGCCCGACGGGGACTTCACAGCCCATACAGAATGAGAAAGCTGACAAATAGCTAAGCCACAACGGCATCTCCAGTGAATGACAGAGCCAGCAGATGGACCATGAATACACAGGCGACAGCACTTCCATCTTCCACCAATATGGCCCAAGTGACAGTCCCAGAGCCTGGGCCCAACATGGTCAGAACATCCTCTTCAAGTCCTTGTGGCCAGCTGCTGAGACAGAACGGAAGGAGCACAGAGGAAACACATCCCTCTAAATGTATTCCATCCACAGCAGGGTTTTGAAATTAGAACAAAACAGGGTCTGGAAAACTCAAAATAACAGGAAATAATACCACTTTTCTACATTACCCATTACCCAAAGAAGAAATTACAAGGGAATTATAGAATTATTATAACTGAGTATCATAATCTTGGATGTAGATAGCTGTTCTTGAAAGAAAACTTACAGTATGAACTGCTTAGAGAACAATTAGTCACCCAAGCCAATTAATCATTCAAACTTCTCTTTTAGGAGCCACCAGAAATACAAAAAATAGACAGGCTAGGGAGATGGCTCAGTGGAATAAGCGCTTCCCTGGCAAGCTTAAGGGCCTCAGTTCAATCCCCAGTTCCAAAAGAAAAAAAAAAAAGAGAACTAGAAGAAAAAATAAAGAGCAGAGATGGATGAAACTGAAAATAGAAAAGCAATTAAAGTCAGAGGAAAAGGTAGACATGGTGGTATACACCTATAATCATAGCACTTGCTGAGGCAGGAAGATCACTCTGAGTTTGAGGCCAGCAGGAAGATCACTCTGAGTTTGAGGCCAGCCTGGGCTACATAGAAAGACCCTCTCAATAAATAAATAAATAAATAAATAAATAAATAAATAAATAAATAAATAGGCTGGGATGGAGCTCAGTGATATAGCACTTGATTAGTATGTATGAGGCCTTCGGTTCAACTCCAAGGAGAACTAAAACAAAATCATCATAGACCCAATTAAAATGGGGTATGTTTTATTAAATTTATATTGTTTCTCAATAAAGTTGATTTTAGTACATTATTAAAAACAGATTATCTTTATTCACAGACACTAGGACACCAACAGGCTGACACAGGACACAGGAGGTGATCCTGGCATGGCTCTTGGCTCTTGCATAGAGGGGAAGCCCCTCAGCCCAAGGCCTCTTAAACTTACTTACACCCACTCCTCACCACTGCACTACTTTTGTTTATCTTTGGTTTATAGTTTCAAACTGAACCAAAAAGAACAGGAGCCCGAGTCCACAGACCCAACAGGGCTGCCCCCCTGCAGGTATTCATAGTACCTGTCTATGTCCTGCTGGGTTCTGATCAGCTGTGCCTTAAGTTTCAGCTCCTCTTCCTGTAGTGTCTGGGCCTGGAGGTCTCTGGAGACCATCTCCTTGGACATCTGGGCAACCTGAGTGTCCCAGCCGGCTTTCAGAGCTGCTGCTTCGTCCCGGAGCCTGAGCAAACAGAAATGTGTAAATCAGATGTTTTTCACTTGTGCCCCTGGTACTCTGCTCCATTGTACCCCAATAAGCATGTGCTCACTGGGCCAGAGGGGACCCCACAGCAGTACGCATCCCCTTAGATAATGTAATGGTTCCACCTGGAAAGAGATGGTCCCACAATCCCATGGCCTGATCTGACCGCATAACCACCAAGTGTGAGGCCAGGTCATGGGCAGGAACAGGAGTTCCAAGGTCCACAGAGCTCAGTGGCCAAGCCCAGTACAGGATTTCACATCTGTCCAAAGTGAAAGCAAAATGGAAATCCAGGGCATCAATCAATCACTTAACAGTTCCCCCCAAGTGTCACTTGGGCAGCACATTTTTTTTTTGTCTTTTTGAGACAAGGTTTCACTATGCAGCTTAGGCTGGCCTTAAGCTCACTTTGTAGCTCAGGCTGGTCTCGAACTCACAATAATCCTCCTGCCTCAGCCTCCTGAGTGCTGGGATTACAGGCATGCGCCACCACGCCCTGCTCAGCACATTTGTTTATATACTGACTATCTGAGTATCACTCAGGCAGGTGTCATTTCAACCAGTTGATACTTGTATTGAATTTGTTTTGGTAGTGGGGAGAGAGTGTTTCACAACATACTCCAACCTGGCCTTAAATTCACCTATGTACCCTAGGCTGGCCTCAAACTCGCAGCAATCCTCCTGCCTGAGCCTCCTGGGCACTGGAATTATAGGCATGCACCACCATATCTGGCTTGCATTGAATAAACTTGATAAGATTGTTTTTTTAAATTTTATTTCTTGTTATATTATCTTATAAAAATGAACAAAAAATATACAGTCTTTGGTCACATTATCTTTAAATAATTCAAATGTTAAGTGGTTAAACAGCTTAATGATACAATGCCTCTAGAAAGATTACCAAAACTTGGATAAATTTCCCAAGCAAAACACTGAGAGAAGACATCCAGAGATACCAACTAGGGCAGACATGGTCCTAACCTAAGTAAGAGGTCACTTGCCTGTGGTCCAACTGTGCTTTGTTGTCCTCACATTCCGCTTCCAAGGCCACCAGGCTGGCCAGCAGTGACTCTGTCACCAAGCACAGACCTCCAGAGGCATCTGTGCCCATGTGTGGCTGCTTGACAGGTAGTGACAGGTGGGGTGGGCAACCACAGGCAAGGCTACCACGAGGACAGAGGGACCAGCCCAACTGGGGGTGCCTCCAGCCTGGCCTTGTTCAGAGTGAAAAAAGCCATCTTGTCAATACTTTTGGATGTGATTTTGAAAAGGGGGACATCTGGGATACTGTCCCTGTCATGCAGACTTCCCAAGGTGAGGCCGGTCTATACTCCCACAAGCCCGCCCTGGACCTGGCTGCAGTGTAAGTTGTAGGGCATGACCACTGGGCTCTCACTGGAAACACAGAAGAACACGAGACTGCCAGGAGCACAAGCACAGACAATTAGGGCATCTGACCCTCCAGGAGGCGGGTGGCACAATCTCACCTGTCAATGATGGCATCCTTCTCCTTGGCAGCATCTGCCTGAGCCCACTCTGCTCTGCGCAGCTGCACCTCAAGGCTCTCACAGTGGGCCTGCAGCTCCTGTACCCTGGCATTTGAGGCCTGTAGCTGTTCCACATGGGCACCCTTCACTGCCACCAGCACTGCATCTCTCTCCCTAGCCAGACGGTCAAGTTCCTCATGTCTGAAAGAAAGGAGGGTGCCATGGCAGTTCAGCCAGGGTTCAGATCCCACTAAAGCATTCATAGCCCTTTCGCAGACTGCAGCTATCATGTATACTTATCCCTGGCAGGACAGCCCCATCTCTGCATGAAGCACCTGCCCCTCTCCTCTGCAGGTTTACTCTTTGCTCCCACCTTATAAGCACAGACTGATGCCTGGAGCCCTAGATGCCCTCCTAAACTCACAATCCCTCATCAGATAAGACACCAAAACAGTACGTAACACACAGCTTACACCCCACCAGGATTCTTGGCCAGCCCACAAAAGCAGAAGTGCAGGTGCTGCCTGGTGACCACTGGGTCTAAGGCATGAGTTTTATTCTGTGTGCTAATGACTGAGTATACTGGCATGAAACTGTCCTACTTTGCCTGCTTCTCATAATTCATTCACTACGGAAGTAGTTCTGAGACTCAGCATTTTCACAATATTCCTTCAATGCTGTAAATATGCTCAGGAGCGGAGAGACTTACAGTGAAAACTTGACAGGTCCCACTCTCCAATCACAATGGCCTTTCCCACTCAGGTGACCCAGTGAACATGCTTCCTGCAGTGAAACTAAGTGCCAATCTGAAGTTTGGGGTAAGGGTTGGGGGCTTCTGATGATTGCACTTCACTTAGAATCATAAGAATTCTCGCACTGGTCCCTGTTCTGGTCAGCTCACAAACAAGAAGCGCTCTGCTGGGGCTGGGGAGATGGCTCAGTGTAGTGAGCGCTTCCCTGGCAAGTTCAAGGGCCTGAGTTCAATCCCTGGTTCTGCAAAAAAAAAAAAAAAAAAGATGCACTCTGCTGGTCCTAAGATTCTCAGGGTTTTGCAGACCTCAGCTTCTTTTTTTTTTTTATTGGCGGAACTGGGAATTGAACTCATGACCTTACGCTCGCCAGGGAAGCACTTATCCCACTTAGCCATCTCCCCAGCCCAGTCCTCACCTTCTTGCACATGACTATTACAGGCACCTGGGACAGAGAGACAGGTGCATGTGACATCTCTGTAGCAACGCCATGAGCCCCCAAATCTGACCAGTGAGTGACTCTGCTGGCGGCTTCGCGTAGCAGGTTGATGCCAGGCCTCTGCTGCTACCAGACTAGGCTCATCACAGTTCTAGCATAAGGGCCACTGACAGCTATGCTCAGGGTAGTCTCGAGGGGTGGTCCTAAGGTGGCCATGAATAGCAAGACACTGCTGTAGGACCCATTCAACCCACATCTGGTGTTCAAGACCCACTGACTCAAACATAGGACGTATCCTACTAAATAACTATTAATCTTAATTCTATGGTACAGTTTTATAGATTATAGACTGGCAATTATCTTACTTTAGAAACTTTCTGAACAGTTAGCACCTTTGAGATCAGCAAATTTCATTAATTTTAGTTTATATGACTTACATAATTGCTATGGATGACTGATTCTGATTTTTTCAAGCATAATAATATGTTTAGTCCAGGTGTGATATAAACACACACCTGTAATTCCAGCTACCTGAGAGGCTGAGGCAAGAAGAGCAAGGCCAACTTAATAACTCAGTGAGACTGTGTCATCAAATAAACATCTCATAAAATAATAAAACAAAAATAATAGCTCAGGCAAAGTCCTGTGGAGAAACATGAGAGCAAGGAATTCTGGGAGGAGAAGTGTACCAGGAAAAGTTTCAGAGTTATGGCAGTGGGCATTAAGTCACTGTGAGCTCAGATTACACTGGGCCCATCCAAAGCAGTAACTCAGCAGCCTTCATTCTTTATTTTTATTTTATGTTTGAGACAGAGTCTTACTATGTTGCTGAGGCTGGCCTTGAGCTTACTTTGTAGCCCAGGGTCTCAAACTCACAATGATCCTTCTGCCTTAGCCTTCCTCAGCCTTCTGAGTGCTGGAATTACAGGCCTGTGCCACCACACCCAGCTGCCTTAATTCTTTCATTTTATTCTATTTATTTATTTTTGGCCACCTCAGCCCACCCTGAAGGTGGGGCTGGCACGGCATGTGGTGCCAGTCCTTGGCGCTTGCCTAAGCAGGTACTTTAGACCACTGAGCTATCTTGCCAGCCTCTTTATTCTTTTTTTCTTTATATACTTACTTTTGTGGGCTGGTATGGCATGTGGTGCTGAGGATCAAACCGCAGTCCCTGTGCTAGGCTAAGCTTGCCTAACCAGACACTTTAGACCATTGAGCTACCTCGCTGACCTTGCCTTAATTCTTTAATGCAAGAAATTACCTCACTGTCTCTGGTTTCTAGTTCTGATTTGGAAAGGCTCTAGGTGCAACTTTAATGTACACAAGGAGGAGACAATGTCACCAGCCTTTTCTTGGCCTCAAGGGGACCCTGGTAACCAGCTCTGTACTGGGTCTTGCTGTGTCCATATGTGACTATTACAGACACATACCAGCATGAAACTGTCTTAGTTTGTCTGCTTCTCATAATTCATCTATTGAAGTAGTTCTGTGAGCCAGCATTTTCACAATATTCCTTCAATGCTGCAAATATGCTCAGGAGTGGAGAGACAGTAAAAACTTGATAGATCCTGCTCCTCAATCACAGTGGCCTTTCCCACTCAGGTGACCAATGAACATGCTTCTTGCAGTGAACATGCTTCCTCATCTAGGTAAGGGCACAGCCCTCTTTTGCTGCCATTGCTATGGCAAGGAGACAGGGATACAGTTTCCAACCACTGCTCTAGCTAGGCATGGTGGTGCATGCCTATGAACCCACAGCTCAGGAGGTGGAGGCAGGACGATTGCTGTGAGTGCAAGACCAGCCTAGACTATATAGTGAGACCCTGTCTCAAAAAATAAACACAAAGGCAAACAAATAAAAAAAACAGCTGCTCAGATGACACACTGGAGCAACAAGCAAGTTCTTCAAAGTTCCCTTCAGGGGCCAGCGAGATAGCTCAGGAGACTAAGTGCCTGCTTGGGCAAGTGCATGGATGGAGTTTGATCCCCCATACCACATGCTGCACTGGCCCCAGCCTGCCCCCAAGTGCACTGAGCAAGCCACTGAGACCCGACATGGTGGTACATGCCTGTAATCCCAGCACTGAGGAGGCTGAAAACTGGGGTATCAGTACGAATCTGAGCTGCGTAGTGAGACCCTGTACCGGATACATAAAAAAAAAAAAAAAAAAAAGAAAGAAAAAAAGTGCTCTTCAGTTTGTAGTAATCACACACCATGGCAATAAAAATGTCTGAGAAAACATGAGAAAAGTCATCCCCAGCCACCCTTCCCTTGCTTTTGGAGCACAATGAATTCATTTACATCCCACATATTTTTCATTTACAGTCACTACAATGTGTCTTAAGAGAAAGAAAGTAATTCCTTTGATGGCAGCTGAAATAGGCTTCTCCAAAGGTCCCCTTGTGCCTGCACTGCCTGCAGCCTGTGCTCCCCCAGGAAGCCTGCTCCCTGCCCTACCCATCCTGGGAGGCCTGCTCTGCTTCAACTCCTCTTAATCCCAACTCAGCTTACAGCCTAGTGGCTCCTTCCTAGCAGGCAGAGAACCCAGGCTGTTTAGTCACCTCATCAGGAAAAGAGGCTCTCCAGATTCCTGAGAATTTTAGATTTGTGAAAACAAAACTATGTATACTTTGCTGTGATGATTTTAAAAAATAAGTGTAAGGTTAAAAAGAAAATACACAAAACAAAAACAACAACAAAAATAAAATAAAATACAAAAGGTAAACAGTAGGAATAAGGTCAGGCATGGTAGCGCATACTTGTAATACCAACACTAGAGAGGCTAAGGTTAGAGGATCATTTCAAGTTCCGGCCTGGGCTACAAAGTCAGGCTGGGCTGATGACCAGCCTGAACTGCATAATGAGACTCTATCTCAAAAAGATCCCCTCTGCAAAAAACCCATAAATATACATGGTAAGAATGAAAAAAAAAAAAAAATAAAGTTCTTAGCTGTAATCTAAAACTAATAAATTGATAAAATTTCCAAGATTTTTAAAGTTTAAACAAAATTTTCCCTTTGGCACTGAGAACCACACTCAGCACACTAAGCACATCTCTACCACCATCTCTACCACATCTCTACACCCTTTGCCCTTAAGATGTTGGGTTGATTTTGCTTTTGGTGGAGCTTGGGATTAAGATCAGGGCCTTGCACCTGCTGGACATGTACTCTACTACTCAGCTACACTTTAGTCCCTTTTATTGATCCTGAGACAAAACAGAGTCTCACTGTGTTGCCCAGCTGGCCTTGAACTTGTTTTTTTTTTTTTTTTTTTTTTTTTTTTTTTTTTTTTTTTTTTTTTTTTTTTTTTTTTTTTTTTTTTTTTTTT
The DNA here is from genome assembly GCA_004027165.1 of Ctenomys sociabilis. Taxonomy (NCBI): domain Eukaryota; kingdom Metazoa; phylum Chordata; class Mammalia; order Rodentia; family Ctenomyidae; genus Ctenomys; species Ctenomys sociabilis. The sequence goes on from PVKA01052988.1 coordinate 11,291, forward strand.
TTTTTTTTTTTTTTTTTTTTTTTTTTTTTTTTTTTTTTTTTTTTTTTTTTTTTTTTTTTGTCTTTTTGAGACAGGGTCTCGCTATGCAGTTCAGGCTGGCTTTAAGCTCGCTTTGTAGCTCAGGCTGGTCTCGAACTCACAACAATCCTCCTGCCT
>PVKA01052989.1:0-11446 GCA_004027165.1 Ctenomys sociabilis
AAAGGAACTACAGAATAATGTACAGGACTACAAGATAAACCCTGAGAAGACTTCAATGACCACATAGGAAATATAAAGTTCATGTGTTGGTATATAAGTTTTGATCTACCTAGGTCTTAACCATCCAGCAGAAAAGTATAAAAGTATAAAAATGAAGTATACATCGTGAGGCCATAATATTAAGCTGAGCTGTAAATGGCTATGGTCGACAATTTCTTTGAGTAACTCACTATGGTTGTAGAATGCTGGACGGTGTTGGATTGTGTTGTTGAGTTCAAGCACCTAAGTTAGTTGAATGTCAATGGAGTGCCCATCTCTGACAGGTGTAGAGCAAGGAAGGCGTATAGAAAGGAAGAATCATGATATGTGTATGGACAGTACAGTTGGGATTGATAGGGCTGTGCTTCTACATAATTCTACGAGGGGTAAGAATTGCACTAGTGGTGGTTGGACAGGATATTATGTCAGCTTCTAGTACTATGGACAACCGCTAGGAAAATAACAAGGTAGAAAGTATTAATCATTGAATCTTTGATGTAATTCAGGTATAAAAATTAAGATACGCAAACAGCTACAGTCTCTTAATTTACTGATAAGAGACATACGGTATAATAATGTCTGTAAGTATAATATGTATACACCTTTTATGGTACCAAAACATTATGAAAACAGTTTGCAATGTATTAATTTATGAAATCCATCTTGTCAAGGTATCTTAAAACTGTCTCGATATTTGTACTTTAATAAAACAAAAGTAAAATAAAAATAAATAAATAAAAATGACAAAGTATTTGCTTGTAACCTATTGTCCTGTGAACCTGTTATTTTGTTTTATGACTTATAATACCTAATGCAATGTAAATGCCATATGAGAAGTTATTATACTTTCTTGTCCTATTCCCTAAACAATGTAGTAAACCAATTGTTACAGTAAGAAAACTGTGCCTATTCAATATAGACAAAATCCTTTTCTCAGATATCCCATGCATTTTCATTGCATCTGCAGATGCAGAACTGATGACTAGAGCAGACTGTTTTTTCTATGAAAGCATATAGGGCCGGGGAGATGGCTCAGTAGAATAAGTACTTCCCTGGCAAGTGGAAGAGCCTGAGTTCAATTCCTGGTTCTGAAAAAAAAAAAAAAAGAGCATAGATACTTGGGATTTTTTTTTTTTTTTTTTTTTTTTTTTTTTTTTTGAGACAGGGTCTCACTATGCAGTTCAGACTGGCCTTCAGCTCACTTTGTAGCTTGGGCTGGTCTCGAACTCACAATAGTCCTCCTGCCTCAGCCTCCCGAGTGCTAGGATTACAGGCATGCGCCACCACACCTGGCCTGAGCATATATACTTGGGTTGGAAAGACTAAATGGTAATCAGGACGACTTCGTACAGAGTAACTACTGTGAGAAAATTAGCTCAAAATTTAAGGTCTATTTTCTTAAAGTAAAAGGTATCATTTTTTTTTTTTTGATACAGAATAATTGCCTGGAGTAAACTCAGTATGTCCTTCCTATAATATAACCTATAGCATGTTGCAGTCATGTGGGAAACAATGAAGTCACAATTGATAGTTCCTGGGTAGAGCTGGATATTAGATCTTCCAAATAAAGTTGCTGAGAATTTATGGAAGAACTGAACTGTAGGAGTCAAACTGGGGTCTGTTATGAATTCCAGGGCTGAGGGGCCCAGGAAGGACTTCTTTCAGAGGCTATGCAGAGAATCAGAGCTCCTCTTATAGAACACAGATGCTCCATTGGAAGGAAGCAGTTTTGATCAAAAGTTGGGCAGCATCCAGGGTCATGAACTTGGAACCTAAAATATCTGTGACCAGACTAGCCCTTGAAGATTTCCCTCCAACCCTAGAAATTCAAGGGATTCTGGGTGCGCACACTGTCCCCCCCCACTCCAAATGTCTAGCAGAGTTTCCAGGCTTTCAAATAGGTAGCACAGAACTTGTGGTTTTTCTGTTGCTAATTAAGGACTGAGGTCAACATAACACCCTGAATAGCAGAAATGGCCAAACTAACCCTCTCAATAATGCATTTTGAACAAAGTAAATACATATGAACTGTGTTAGATAATGACAACAGTGAAGAGGGATTTAGAAAGTAAAAGCAGCTGTGTTATTGTTGAAGGAAATAGGCAGCTGGAATCCACAAGATCCCAGCCTGGTCAGTGTCCCAGCAGACTAAATTTTAAAGCTGATTGTTAAGCCTTAGGAAATACAAAAACCACAAGTTAACTCTACTATGAGAAGGCAGTCACTTGTTTGGACACAATGAGAAGGTGAAATTCCCAATTTGGGGATTATTTTTAAGGGAAAGTATCCATTAAGAGATGTTTTTTAAAACAAGTTTTAATCATACAAATATAGAAATATAAAATAAAATCGTTGTGCCAAAGATTTTATTTAACACACTAGTTTCAGGAACCAGTGCAATGTGACAACTCCTTCAAAGGAAAATTTACAGAAATATATGTTATTACCTTTGTATATGAAAATAAATCCTGAGAACGAATTTACAAAGAGATGGAAGATGGCTTTTTACACAGCGGTGAGAGTGGAGAGTGGGAGAGGAAAATCAATTATATTCCTACCTTGAAGAAATAATTTGCATGTCTATGGACAAGAGTTATTTGCAATGCTATTAGTTACCTACAAATTACAAAGTACTGAATAGCTCAAAGACAATGATAAGTGAAAACACTAGTGATTCAGAAAATTTGAGATTAGATCACACCTAATTTTCCACCAAAGATATCCAATAGTACCGTAAATCTATTTAAAAACCTTTCGTAATTTATCCAAGCATATGTTGATACCTGAAAATAGAAATATTTCTGCAAGTCTTTGCAGTGTCACACTGTAACATTAGTACTCAGTGTTGGTTTCTATACCGGCAGCAGAAGCATCATCCTGGAACTTTTAGGCAGTATCAGTTCTTGGGTATCACCTTTGACCACCCGGTAGAAACTGGGCATTCAGTTGAGCAATTAGTTACAACAATTGCTCAGGTGACTCTGATGGTTATTTACTTTGTGAGGCACTGGCAAGTGACCTAACTTGTCTGAGTTACTGCTGATAAAGATTCAGACACAGTAGAGTTAGATGAGATCTGGTCGATCAAAAAGTTATAAATGATCTTATTTAGTAGAGTTAAACATGACTTTTGTCCTATAGACAAAGCAAGAACAAGGACGTTAGAATTATGACTGGTGGCAAATCTGAAGTTAGGGCTCAGTCAGATCCAGGTTTAAAAGATAAACAACAACTTAAGACTACTATAGTAATATACTACCTGGTCTAGGCTGGGGAGATAGCTCTGTGGTCTAAGTGCCTGCCTGGCAAGTGCAAGAACCTGAGTTCGATCTCTGGTACTGCATGCTGTGCTGACCCTGGAACCCTGGACGTGTTGTGCTGGTCACCAAAACCAGGTGTGGTGGCACACTCCTCTAATCCCAACCCTGGGGCAGCTGAGACAGGAGGATCACTATGAGTCCCAGTTGTGTAGAGGGACCCTGTAACAAATAAATAAAGAAAAGATTTTTTTAAAAAAATATGTAAATTAAAAAAGAATTCCACCTTCTCTAGTGGACTCAGATAGGCATCAGGTGGAAGATCAGTACATCCAGACCTATACTTTCCTTCCTTCCCAAGAAAACCTCTGTACTTTCTTGTACCTATTACTTGATCAGTATTAGCTGAGCATTTATGCTTATAATCCTATAGGTTGATTGTAACTCATGTTATGCTCACATTGTGATATTGCTGAGTTACCCTGGCAAAGGGTCTCGGTGGCCATGTACACAGGTGGCCACTTGTTCTTCTAGACTTGTATGAGTTACTTTTCTTCCTCTGTTTCTGTGGGAATTCCAATTTTCACCTTTTGTTCATGACTTCATTCTTCACGTTGGGAGACCAAGCAGTTGGGAGTTGCATTTTTCCTGTATCATCAATTAGCAGTGCTGTGACTCCATCTCCTTTGTTGGTGGCATCCTGTGGTTTTCTCTGCCTTTGGACATACTTTACCATCCTACTGGTTTCCTTAATAAAGCAAACACATTTTTGAAAAGTGGTTACTGAACAATTGAGAATCGTAACTTTAACTTATAAAATTGCAAATAGGAGATGCTTTTGAGGCAGAAAGAAGAAATAAACATTAGGTGGAAGGGAGACAAGGAAACACCATGTTTCATCTCTTAATACCATCCGCCTGGATCATCTGCTTCCTGCTCAGCTCTTCACCTGGCCATGTTGCCCACTTATGTGGCGTCTTTATGGTGAGGCTTTTAGCCCCAGACTTACCTAGTGCATTTCATCCCACATCAAGGATGAGGACACAGAGATATAAGTAACTAAGGTAACTTGGGAAGTTTGATAGGAGTTCTGGTTGCCAGCTTTCACAATGTCACCTGGAGTAACACTTAGAAGTCTCAAACCTACAATCACTGCAGATGCCAGGAAAAACAGAGCCTGAGGACTGCCCACGATGAGCTCATCTACCTCCAAGAGGCTATTAACCCATTATGGGAATCTAGGCAGCACCCCTTCCCAAACAACAACAATCATCCCACTGAAATAAAATTAGTCATTAAGTCAAAAAGATTCCTCTGGTGCTACAAACTCAGGACTGAGATAATGATGGCTTGTACCCTGGAGCAAACACAGCTAGTCCTTAGAAACTGGCCTTGTGCTTGGGCAAGCAAACCAGCCTGAACCCCTGCAAAGAGCGTGCTGCCTCCAGTTACTCAGGCTGGAGTCCTTTTCCTATGCCCTTTTACTTCTTGTTTTGTCTAATGAACCTATCTATGCCTCACAGTAATGCACCTTGAAATTATTTTTCTATAATTTAAGTCAAAAACCTACTTCAGTAGGCCAAGTGGAGGTCCCCCTCACCTCTTTGGAATACTACCTCAGACACCATCTAGTGACACTGTGACCTCCTGAAAAGAATATACTGCAATGAGGGCAGTAGAGGGATCAAGCCAAGAGGTGATTGAATATGTTTAGATATCCTTTGGGGACAGTAACACACCATAAATAAGGTCTCATTCTTAGCTTCTTAGTGGGGATTATAGGGAAATTGTCAAGTTGACTTCTGCTTAGCTTTAGCAGTCTACTCATTTCTTTCTTCTGTTTGCCACCTCACACTCCTTTCCCCTTTATTACACCACCACATACACCAAACTGCCTCTCTGAAGGTCTGTGCCTACTTATACCTGTCAGGTGAGGACAGTTGTCCTTAAAGTACACCAGGGAATAGAGAGAAATAGTGATCTAAGTGCTTTTGATCAAAGTAGATCTTATGGTCTTTTTGAAGTTCTACTTACAGCTTCATACCAATATTGCAAGGATGCTCACTAATTTTCATCTGCTTTTGTAGGTGGCTTGGTGGACACAAGATGAAGATGGAAAATGAGTGCTAAGGACATGTCCTTTCTTTGTAAACTTTCATAAAAACCTTACGGAAGCACATACTGTATCTGACGTAGCTTTTCAAGTCAGTAAAATCTACCGAGGAGCTTGAGGAAATCTGCTGCTATGCTTTCAAGTGGAAGGGACTCCATGAAATTACAAACTTTTCCATTTGTTCAGATAAAATTGGTCATTAAGGGGGCCAACAAGTCATACACATATTTAAAGAGTAGAGCATAAGAACTATTATAAAAAAGTCTTAAAAGGTGACACTGTATTGCAAAAGCATATTGTTAACTAGAAATGTTTCCTAAAATATGTGTTTTCCAAGTCCCATTGTAATAGGAAAATGACCTGAGGAACCCAAGCACAGATAGGAATATATATATACACAATTTCTTTGGTGGCAAGCTATATTTATCTCATGTTTTTTTTCTCCATTTACTCTCTATCCTAGTTATCTGATTTCTTCACATTTAGGCACATTTAGCACAATGTCACCTGTATAATTTTTTTTAAGGGGACTGCACAATGATGTTTAACACAATTAACTTTTGAATGCTCCTAAGTTCATATTTGACTGTTTTATCTGAGCTGGGTGTTGGTCTCTCTCTTCTAACCTCTGTTGATCTCTTTTCTGCTTTGAGGTCCTCCAAATTATAGGTTCCTAGTGTACTAAATATAAGAAAATTGCCCATTAAGCAAGCATAAAGACATTAAACTCTTATAAGAAGAGAAGGTGTGACAGATCTTATGACAACATGGACTGGAAATAGGCTGAGAGTTCAAACAGTCCTTTGCAAACTTGAACCTTCCCAGAAGCATGGGATTATTTCATGTAATGATCCCCCCATATATAACCCAGGGCTCTGGCAGATTAACTTGATTTACTCTTTGCAAAATCTGCCTTGGTGGTAATACAGGCAGAATGACTCAATGCAGAAAATCCTTTTATCTGCTGAACCATCTCATAATATAAACCAGAGCGAGCAGTTACTATAATTCCCTTAGTCTCTGTGAGACCATAGCATGCTCTTTGCAAACAAGAAAAAGGCCCCCTTTTGCATAACTTTCTACAGTAATGAACTTCAAAGACATTTGTGGTATTCCATTCACAAGTATTTCTAATTTGAGGCAAATGTACATATGCAAAATGACTGAGCTAGCTCTAAGTGGTATCTGGTATTTACACTGTCAAACTTTTTTGCCCCAGTACTGCTCTCTTCCTTATCCCAGTTTAATTTGCTAAGAGAAGGCATCTTGAGGGTAGAGGGAAAGGGGTGGGTACCAAGGCTCTGCTCCTTGGTTGGATGTGTGTGGCCATAGGGAAAGTCTGCTTTGAATGACAATACTGACAGAGGATTTTCATCACCAAAAACGTGCTCAAGGGAAAGTATCTGTATATAAATTTCTTTGCCTGGAAATCGACAGGCAAAATAATTTTCAGAGAGGCCTTGTAGCATGCCTTTTGTCTCTCAGATGCATTAATAGTAACTTCATCTCTGTGAACTGCACACAAAACTCAGTACTCCTTGCCAGCATCCTCAAATTACAAAATGTGGTGTTTTCTGTTTTGTTTCTTAAATCTATTCCTTCTTTATCAGTGTATATAAGACAAAAGGCAGATGGGAGAGATAAAACATCTGCAACTGAAAGCCTCATTTCTTACCCTTGACATTTAATTTTAATGGATGTTTTTCTTTATTTTTTCATTTTATTTGACTCAATTCTATTAATTTATTTTGTTGGTGTTTAGAAAACGATACTGAAAGTATGGCTTTTTGGCATGCCAACACTTGAAAATGATTAAGCTTGCATGGAACTGAAGGAAAGTTTTCCATTTTTGCCTACTTTTCTTTCTCTGGCTTTCTCTCTCCCAAGAAAGACAACAAAATATGTTATTTCTCTTCCCTAAGTGGGTCATAAAATTAGAAACTCTCTGAAATTAGTTGTGGGCTGAATACACCCAGCCATAAATTCCTTAAGTAATAAAGTAATCAAGTTGCCTTTCAGGGTGAGACTCCAGAATCCAATGGACATTTGAGTCAAGCTGTTTGAGAATAGACTGGCAAATGGGTGCAGTGGTTCATGCCTCTACTCTAAGTAGTGAACAAAAAAGGACAGGGTAATAAGAACCCAGCTTGTCCATTCAAGGACTTCTTGAGGGCACAAGCTCAAAATCTCTCATAAGGAACATCATAACTCCCCATGAAAAGAAATGTTTGGCTCTCTTTCGGGACCTTCTTTCCAAGATGACGAAAAAAAGAAGGAACAACGGTCGTGCCAAAAAGGGCCGTGGTCATGTGCAGCCTATTGGCTGCACGAACTGCACCCTTTGCATACCCAAGGATAAGGCCATTAAGAAGTTTGTCATTCGGAACATAGTGGAGGCTGCCGCTGTCAGGGACATTTCCGAAGCGAGTGTCTTCGACGGTTATGTGCTTCCCAAGCTGTATGTGGAGCTGCATTACTGTGTGAGTTGTGCTATTCACAGCAAGGTGGTCAGAAATCGATCTCGTGAAGCTCGCAAGGACCGAACTCCTCCGCCCCGATTTAGACCTGCTGTGCTGCCCCACGACCTCCACCAAAGCCAATGTAAGGGGAGCTGGTCTTAATGGACTGAAGAAAACTCTTGAGGAAGAAATAATAAATTGAACGTTAAACTTTATACAGTATGTTGAGTGTACCTGCCAGAGGTGGGTTGGGTTAATGCAACCTATCCAAGTTTAAGTTGGTATTCTGAAAATGAATAAAGAGGAACACACTAGAAGGGATTTCAGGAGCATACCTCACTTTAAAAAAAAAAAAAAAGTAATGTTTGTACCATGTGCCATGATTATTTATACCTGTACACACACACACAGACACACACAGACACACACACACACACACACACACACACACACATACCTGTTGAGCTCCCACTTCCCCTCTCTGATAAATCAGCAACTTCTTCTCTTCTCTTCCTATAAATTACCCTCTGATCAATTGATGGGGAGGCATATTTTGGATTTTACCAGCTCTGGTATCTTAGCCAGTTGGCTGAAAAAAACAAACAAACAAAAAAGACCCTCTTCTTTTTGCAAAAATCTAGGATCACAGTACTGGCTTCTTGTGTTCACCTTACATAATATTACCTCTCCACCTAAACCAGCCCAAGAATCTAGACAATAACTCCAAACTTTCCAATGTTTCAGCCCAGGCAACTTAGAGATTTAATAATACCTTGTACATAAATAAATAAATTAATAAGTTAATAGCAAATGGGCTATGGATATAATTTATTGTGAAGGCCCTGAAAATTCTCTGGTCTACTTTGTCTGATAATAGATCATAAGACCCTCATTCCAGAGGGCCATGCACTATACCTGAAAGGAAAGAGGCTGTGCACATAGAGGTCCACAAGAACCCGAGCAGCCAGGGCTTCCAGGGTTCCCCACTACCTATGACATTAGACCGTAACCTTCTGTTCAGCCACATTTTTACATGGCTGTTAATTCCTGCCTCAAATTTAAGTGTGCAAAAGGACAGCTTTCCCTCAGGTCTCTGGATTTTCATTTCGGAAGGCTCTGTGTTACATACATCTCTGGTTAAATAAACTTGCTATGTGTCTCACTTGTTAATCTGGCTTTTGTTAGAAGAACATTGGTTGTGGGCTCTATGGGTGAGGAAATGTTGCCACTCCATGTACAGTTCTTTTGCTTGATTCACAGGAGAATCACAAATTATACAAAGGATGGTTCTGCTAGTGGTCCTGGTGCGTGGTGCCAGCTTATGCTGCTGATCTTGGTTGCCTGCTGGTCTATAGAACTCTTTAGTGGTAACAGGCCCTAATGTTTATTGCTATTTCTTTTGAACCCACTGCTCTATTCATACTACCCACAGTAAGAATGCTGTGTAGATTTATAGGATTTTTTTGAGCTCACACTACCCAAGAAATAGTTCTAGGGTAGGTTTATTTGACCACCAAAAGAATCATTATTTTAACAGAACCTATAGTGAAGCACAGAGGGATCAGTGCTATAAGAAGCATTGCTAGGCTAACCAGAGAAGTGAGTGAGCAAGGCTTGCTTCAAACAGCTACTAGCCTGTGATTAGTTCAGGTAAAGCCTTGTGATTGGCTCACGGCTCCAGGATAGCCTCAGCTGTCCTGGCAGCGATATGGGGCAAGGCCAGGGTGGAAACTAGGTAAAATTTTGAGACTCACTTGGGGTTGGTCTTAGCCACACCAGGATACAGCATACCTGCTTCTGAAAGGCAATGATAATGGTAGAAGCGGCGGGTGCATGGCAGGGACCTTACAGTCAAATTACACTCAAGTTGGAGTGGAATAGAAAAGAATGTGCACTAGATAAGTCAGGGAGAACATGGAAGCAAGTTGTCCCAGTCTACTGGGGGTGGGGCAAAGGGAGCAAGAGGAGCCCATGGAGAGTGTATGACAGTCACAGTCAAAGCCACGGCCCCTTCCAGCAAAGGAGTGGGGATGGAAGAGTTAGGCATTTCATTTTATGAGAAAGATCACAACTTTTCACCCCCATAGTTCTTTAGAATTAATTCATGTTCTCCCGTGTCATCTCATCACCTGGCCACCTCCTTACTCCAGCTCCCACTTCTTAGGCCTAGAACATTACTTAATTACCTTCTTGTCACTACTCTCTCTTCATTGTAGGACTGATTTTAGGCCTTAAAACACATTAACCATTAAAATAACTTTCTTCTTCATTCTGGAACTCAACTCACCTTCAATTAATAAATATTTCAGTCTTTTCTGCAAAGAAATGAATTCTTATAAGCACTTTTTTGAGTTCTACCTACTATGTTTTCCAACTATCGTGTTGGATAGTCTATCCTGAACACCCACTCAGTTTGGGGGCCACCATATCTTCTCACTCTTGTTCTCCCTTAGAATGTTTGTTCCTCTCCTTGTTATCTGCTAATTCCTACCAGCTTAGAGATTTTGATCCAATGTCACTTCATCTGTGAGATCTTTCATGACCCTTCCCTAGTCTTTTAAGATTCCCCTTCCCAAACTTCTGTGTTTTCATTGTAACCATAATTTCCTGGAAAGCAAAAATAAATACTGTTTTTAGTACTTTGCATGTTGTAATGAGAAAATATCACTAATAATTAACATGCATGATGGTTAGTTCTACCAAATAAATAATTAGATAGCTGAATAATTGATGACTCATCCCATCTGCCACCAAACAAGGGATAGAATCTAGGAGTAGTCTCTGGGTTGGCATCGAGGGAATCTATGCATTACACCTTTGGCAGAGGCAAAACGTTCTTTCTGCCATTCATAGTTTTATTTGGTATGAAGTTCTGTAACAAAGGCTGATTAAGAAGAGAGAGCAAGTAGAAGCTTAAATAACACATACACTTCATTTATACTTCATTTACACTTCATTTATGTCACACCAAGGGAAAGTAGAGCTCAAAAAGATGGTTGTGATTTTGCAATTAAATTATATCTTTCACAAACAACAGTAAATTCTGAGAGACATATCAACACCAGGAAAAATATGTAGAAGTTATATGAGTAGCAAATTATGTGAAGATGGATAAATGGTAGATAAACATAAATAAGTAAAATTTATCTATAGATGCTGTTGTAGTCTGGGCCCGCCCTGGGTTGATCATAATTGAAAGCTATTATCAGTGATCAATCCACGTCCTTTCTGGAAGAGAGGAAAGGTACTAAAGAGGTTATAAGCTAAAAGAAGTTTGATTAGTTCAATATTTCATACTTAGCATTCAATAACATCTAGGCCATATGAGTATAATTTTCTTTCATTTAAATGGATCTTTTTTCCTTAGGCTTGATAAGTATATTATTATTATTATTTTTTTCCATTTATTTTTATTTTATTGAAATACAAATGTCAATCAGACAGTTTCAAAACACCATAACCATACAGAGTCGATGAAATAATACATTGCAAACTGTTTTCATATTGTTTTGGTATTGTACAAGGTGCATACATGATATTATATTTACAGGTATTTATGTAGCTGAATTATATCAAAG